>JACEIK010001558.1:86610-103836 GCA_018107945.1 Datura stramonium | reverse complement strand
ATGTATGTATATATAATGAATGATAAACATGCATAACTAAAATCATGAGGAAAAATGGGAGACTCGTCATATAACCGACATTACCATGATAGAGCCTACGTGGTCCTGACTATTACACTCAAGTGGACAGAGTCGTGCAAAGCCTTGCTAGTGCCTTACCCGCTACCATGATATCGATATCAAGCTGAAGGCCCCTTAGGGAAGGGTAAAACTCACAAAGGAGGTCCCAACTAATCTAAACACACCTACATTGGCTCGTAGTTCTAAGGCAGAGGGTTGACTGACCCTTAGCTTACTCGGTGATAGACACTACTCCCAAAAACATGCATATGCTCTCCATCATTTTTCAACGACGCTGACCATCATCTAGTGATGAAGATGAATAATAACATACATGCAATATCTGAAATTATAACATGAGGAGCTTGGCTCAAACAATACCACAAGCTGAACATAATTGGGAGTCTAGACTACAAAACCATGTGGTAAGCTAATTCATGAAATCACAAATCATACTTGAACATATGAGATTTCCCAGTACTTAAACATGCTTTAAAATACTTGATTCACTTGAAAACATGATCATAGACATTGGTAACCTGGAAACATGCTTTTCTCATAAATATCTCAACATACTTTAACATACATCATAGATCTCAACTTCCATGAACTTCATGGCTGGGCGTCATAATTTATAAACTTAAAAACATGATTTATAATTGAAAACATTGTAAAACTTTCCCATGAATCATAATTCAACAATAGAAAAATGCTTAGATCATACCTATGGTAGAAACTTAGGGAGTTCATGTATTGAGTTAAAACCTCATAGAATCAGCATGTAGATTTTTATGAATTAGGGAGGGATTGGACATGGGTGTGAACAATTTCACCCATTCATAAGCCTACATACCTAATAGAATCTGATTCTACAATCTCCTTGATTGCCCAAAGAAGAATTGAGGAAGAACATGGAAGGACTAGACTTGATCACCCTCTCAAAACCTCTAAGCTTGCATGCATGAATTAGAAATGACTTAGAATGAACTTACCCTTCTTAAAACTCACTTCTCAGAGCTTAAAATGACATAGTTTATGCCTTAGGATCATAGGAATTACGGAAAAGCCATTATTAAACTCGCTGGAAAAAACAGACTACCAGTCCCAACGAGGGACTAGACGAGTCGTTGTCCCTGGCCACGAGTTGTGGCCTGCCATCCATCACCTACACTAGAAAATATCAACTGGACACCATAAGGGACACCATGACTCGTGGTGCACCTAACGATTCATGGTGATGACCTGTTGCCAACACTGCCTATTTTCTCCTTCCTTTATCTCATCCTTGACCATGACTGACTAAATGAGTCGTGGTGCTGACCACGACTCGTGTTCATGTCCGTGGTTACCCGAAAACTTGAATTTCCAACTTAAGTCAAAAGTCCTCACCACGAGTCACTTAATGACTCGTGGTCATGCTGACTGGTCACAAGACTACTCGTTCTGTGACCTGGTGCAGAAAATTTTATTTTTCCTGTTTCAACTCTGGGGTTTGATGTTAGGGTTTTCGGGGCATTACATAAGTACATGGCCTAGTTGATATCATCAGATTCGTAAAATGCTTGAGATACGTGAACTAACCATAAAATAGGCCCATGACCGGCCATAATCAAAACTTGATATTCATGAAAGCCATGCACACTTGAGCAAATCATTGTACTCTAAAATCCATAAATTTATGAAGGGTTCTTATGGAAATCATGCATTTTAATCATAAAACATAATCTACTTCATCATAATTGAAATCATCGACTCATAAGATTAATTTAATAAATCATACATAATAGGCCATAGTTTTTGTAAAACTTGAAATCATAAATACATAATTAAATTAAGAATAAAATCTTCCCTATTGGTTTGTAATCAATAATTGAAACATGATAGAATTTGTCCTATATACATACCATGGATATTTGCATGGAATCGGGTTAAAACCCTNTGGAATCGGGTTAAAACCCTAGAAATTTCAATACACTTAATTGAAGACTTAAACTCATGAATTAGGGAAGAAATTGGGCATGATGGTGGAAGAAATCCCCCACTCATGGCCCTACATACCGGGTTTGAAGAACTTGCAAAAAAATTTGAAGACCCAAAGAGGATTTGAAAGAAACTTGATGAATAATCAGTCTTAATATTTCCCTAATTGGGTGTATGAGAAGAGTGAGAACTAAACTAAGTAAAACCCTTAATTACATCCTTAAGAATCCCCAAAATGACATCACTTAGGGATTAGAAACTTAGGAGACTTCAAAATTGACCCTTGAAATCGAGATGAAATTGTACAACTGGGCATCCTGACGTGGTCGTGACGGGTCGTCACTCGCCTAATGACCATCACCCTTTCTGTCACACACTAACCCGAGGAGGGTGCTAAATAGCCCTTAGAAATAGTACTCGCGATGGGCCGTAACACCCACGGCGGTCTATCAAATCCTCCATCGCGTCGGGACACAGAAGTCCGCCTGCAATAGTACATGTGATAGACTGTTGATGGGCTGATGGGCCATTGAGCTCACCATCGAGATGCAACGCCACAAGTGATGGGTCGTCGCTAGGCTGACGGGCTGTCAGTTCTGCGTTCAACCCTCCACACTAGACCTACAACTTTAGTTCTTTTTCCTTTAAGGAGTCATTTTGAAGCCCCAATTGATACAATATCTTCCCCTTGGGAACATTCATCCTCAAATGTTGACTTAAGAATTCTGGAGGGCTAGGGAAGGAACTATAATCCCCAAAACTGAACAAACATAATTGAAAACTGACAGAGTGACTGACTCCGGATTGAAATACATGACTGAACTGAATTTATGAAATGTGCAAGCATACTATGACATGAATGAAACTTGGAGACATGAACTTGACATGAAACTGAATAGAGCACTAAAGAGGAAACTTGTACCTCATGATGGAATTGACCCAGAAGGTAAGAGTTGCAGTATCTAGCCATCATATCTAGTTTAGCTTCCCACATAGCTTCCTCAACTAGCTGATTCCTCCACAAAACTTTTACTGAAGCTACTTCCTTTTTTATGAGCTAGAATTGCCTCCAGAGCTAGAATTTATTCATCCAGTCTTTCATGTGTCAATGTCGCGAAAGTGCATAGGAGATCCATCTAGGGTTGTTCCAGTTAAGGACGTTCAAGATACTGAGGAGTTAGCCTATGAAGAAGTTCCAGTTGCTATACTAGATCAGAAGGTCCATAGGTTAAGGACTAAAGATGTGGCCTCCGTTAAAGTTCTGTGGAGGAATAGAAATAAAGAAGAGATGACTTAGGAAGCTGAGGATGGCATGAGATCTAGGTATCCTCACCTATTCCGGGATTGACCCAAAATATGTAGTAAGGTGAGGTTGTTGTTCAATTGTTATTTATATGCTTATATTATTAGCATTGTCTAGTAGGTTGTCTCTATATGGTGAAGTATCTGTTTGTAGCGTCCTATGAGATGCATATGTGGGACTTCTCTATGTTTCAGGTTTCTAGATAATCCATAATACAGAGGAGACTCTGCCAAAATTTTTCTAAGTATTAGTCAAAAGAGTTAACTCCTTTAAGCCTGAGGACGAATGTTCCGAAGGGGAGGAGGATGTTACACCTCGTAAAATGTTAACGGTTATTAGGCATATGCATGAATTTGTGACAAGTAAAGAGAGATTGACGTGTATGGGAAAGCCTCGGAAGCAGGGTCGAGTGAGGCCAGGCCACGAGGGGCTAGCGCAACGCACCAGCCTGTGATGCCCTTGGTAGCGCGGTGCACCAGGAGGGCTAGCGCCCTGGGAGGCGCAGTGCGGCACCCTCCCTAGCGCGTTGGCCAATACGAGGCACATCCGGCCACCGCCCTACACTTATATATATACTTCCTTGGTTCAATTTTAAATCATATGAAAAGTATCCTTTGGCCAGAGGTGAGAGAGCACGCACCTTTCAATTAATTTTCATCAAATTACACTACCAAACACCGTCCAAATGCAAATTAACTTCGGGTAACGAGTTCTAGGCCTACGGAAAGCATTTCTACGGATTTATTTCTCGAAAATTTGCTTGGCATACTGGAACTCAACCGAGTAAAAGTTGTCAGAATTACTCCAAGTTGACCCCTAAATGGCCACAGGCATTAGGTAAGTGTTTCTCCCTTCTAAACTCTTAGGAAATTATAGGTTTTCGGCCGAGTGATTTAAAGTTGAATTATAGTTGCTATCATTATCGAAAGTTATCATTATTTGCTAACTTTAGTATTGAAATTAGCCCTATTCTCTTAGCATAAGGGTTGCAGTTGGGTGGAACTATCGTTTACAAGTTAAAACTCACCAGTTAAAAGAAAGTCAGCGTTCGAGGTATGTTAAGGTGAACTCCTTCGACAAGTTATTCCTATCATATTATAATATGACCCAAATCCTTGTAAGAAAGCTAGAAGAATGAATATTGTGGTTAGTGGCTACTATTAGTTGAGATTAGCATTTCTTGTTTAGATTTGGGATGACCCTACCCTATATAGCCTTCCGTTGTCCAACCTCAGGGTTACTAGATGTGTCGTTGCCTACGGGGCTATATAAATCGCTCCAAGGAGCTATATATTGTCCCAAGGGACTATGCTGAGGCCCAAGGGCCATATTACAGTCCATTTCATGGCTGAAATATTATTTTATGTCGTATCGGCATCACTCCCTCGTCGAGCCTTATGCCCAGGGTGTAGTTACAGGAGTCCACCAGACTCAAACACAGCTATAGGAGCCGAGCGGGCTCAGTTACAGACCCAGGGGATCGGCAGGTTGGCTATAGTTACCTGTTGACTCATTTTGACCTTGTTAGGGGTATATAGATCTAAGTGTGCTCATCAAGGCTTATGGGGGCTCCGGGCGGGTTATTTTGTATTGGTTGTACCTTCCAGGCTTATGGGAGCCAGGTAAAGTTCTTGTTTGCATTACTGATTGTTGGATATACAGCGGGTTGTATCCCTTATCTTTCCTATTGAATTTTTTTCAGTTTTATTATCGGTATTATTCAGTCTCTTTCATTTACTTCCTTACATATTCGGTATTGTATTGACGCCCATATTTGTGGAGTTGCATTACTTGCCTACAAGTATAGTTAGACACAATTTAGGACCTCCCTAGTCATCAGCCGAGTCAGTAGTCTAATCAGCTCCTTTACTCCGAGGTTGTTAGTTAGAAGGTTTGTTCTTTTGTTGTACAGTTTATGGGTAGGTCGGGGCCCTATCCCGATCATTATTCCACTCTTAGAGGCTTGCAGGCTACAGATTCCTAGTTGTTGGTTTTGTTGTTGGCCGTGTGGGGCCTAGTTTATCTTTTAGCTAGCCGCCTTGTCGGCTATAGTATAGTTATGACTGCCTATTTTCATTTTTGTATAACTAGACAGCATGGTGGTCTTGTCGGCCCACATAGGATCCCTTTATTACCTGTTGTTGGTTGGCTATTTTCTTTTTACAGGTGGCTATGCGGCCTTGTCGGCCGGAGGCTGTGTACTGCCGATATATAGCTCGTTGTTTTCTTGATTTGAAGAGAAGGCATGCACCAGAAGTGAATAAGCCCAGTCAGGTTAGTTTAGATCCCATCATAGCACTAGGTTCCAGTCATGCCTCCCAAGGTGGGGCGTGAAATTACCTTTAGAAATAAATACCCTTGGATGTACAAAATGTAGTGAGTTCTTCATCCTCTGGTGTCATGCGAATTTGGTTGTAGCTGGATGAACCATCCATTAAAGACATTGCTTCATAATCGGTGGTAGCATCAATCATCAACTCTGGGATGGGGATTGGAAACCCATCCTTCGGGCATGTGTTCTTGATATCCCTAGAGTCAACACATACTCAAATTTGGCCATTCCTCTTCCTCAAGGGAACGATACTTGAAATCCATGTGGGGTATTTAACTTCATGACTACATCCAGCTTCAGTGAGTTTATTAACTTCATTTTCAATCAATGGAATCAAGTTTGGTCTGGAGCATCTTTGAGCCTTCATAACAAGTAGAGCACCATTCTTAACTCCAAGCTGATGGACCACAACTTTGGATCCAATCCAGGCATCTCTCTATAACTCCAAGTGAAGACATCTTTATATCCTCTGAGTATATCCATATAAGTTATTTCTTCATCAACTATAAGAGAAGCACTCAGATAGGATGGCCTTGGATCTTCATCAGTGCCAAGATTAAATTCCTTCAAGGAGTCTATCATGGTCTTCACACCTTTTTTAAGTCTTGGTGGAGTGTCACCAGCAACTTCATCCTCCTAAGGATCACTTTCATTGATAGATTTGTGATAACACTAGGAAACATCCTCTAACTTCTCGTCAACCTCCATTTGAAATGTGGCATCATAATCGCCTCATGCAGTGATATGATATGAAGAGCCTATACTTTCTTTGTCTTCATTACGTTCTTTGGTATGAACCACAGTGTGAGTTTTTGCTTTTAATACCTCTCCACATGAAACCACCAATTTTGTCTATCGCCTCATTCTAGAAGGAATTGAACTTTGGAAGTCCCTTTGGGTTGAAGCAGGTATTGTCATGCTTTGATAGTTTTTCCGGTTCTTTCTTTCCTTATTCTTTAATAGACCTAGCTTTTTAAACACAGAAGTTCTTGTGGTTGGTTTTCCAAGTCGGTCAAAGATAAAGCCTTTTGTTGGTAGTAGCAGACTCATCTTCCACAGTAATATTGTTGGTAGTTGTCCTTCTTATGGCAATGCGAATTGGTGGTGGTTGCTTGTATCCCAAACCTTCACGTGATTTCATCATGGTAGCTTCTCATGGGAGTTTTCCTAACTTTGATGGTTTGTTCAGGTTACATCCAGCCTTTGCAAATAAACTATAGGCATTTGGATCAAAACCTTCCTTTGTGTGCTTTATAGGGAGTGCCACATTTTGTGGTGGGTCCTGTGCCATAAACTCTCTAAATGGCTTTGAGGATAAGTTGACTGTGTCAATCCATCTGACGGGCAAAGTTAGCCCGTTTAGTGCATTTCCTAGGACATCAGATGATTGACCTTCTTCTTTCTTCACCTTCAGAACATAGCAGAGCATTGGAGTTAACTTCCCTAAAGATGTATTGTTCCCCTCACTTGGATTTGGGCACAGCTCCTCTGTACCAACTTTAGATTTTCCAACAACCACTTCAACTCTTTTAGTTGTAAGGTTATCACTTTTCGCGTTTGTGACATTGTCAGGTTTTACTTCCTTCACAATGAAGTTCTTCAAGTAGAGCTTTGTGTCGGCAAAATATGACCCAGCTTCTGCAAATGGCTTATCATTGGCGATTATCTTCTTCTTGACTCCACCTTCAAAATACTTCAAACATTGATAGAAGGAGTATGGAACAATTTTGTTCTCGAGTATCCAAGGCCTTCCAAGCAACATATTGTATTAAGTTTTTGCATTGATGACATACATCCATGTGCTTGATTGCATATCTTCCATGTTGATCTCTAGCTTGATAGCACCCATGGCCCTTTGCCCACCTTGATTGAATCCTTGAATCATCAAGCGACTTTCAGAAAGTTCTTCAGGTGAGATGTCGAGCTCCTTCATAGTGCGAATAGGAAGAATGTTAACGCCAGATCCATCATCTATCAAGATTCTATTTATCCTATTCTCGAGCACGTGACCCACCATATAGAAAGGGAGATTATGCAGAGTTTCACCAAGCATAATATCATTATCTGTAAATGTGATTTTTTTATCACATACGTGAACATCTTAAAAAGAGGGATCAGAAAGCTTTTACGGTGATGTTAACAGACTTTAATCCTTCACTTCTTTATCTGTATTGAAGCATGACGCCTTAATATTGTTTCGATCAATCTTCATATAGAACCCACTTGGTAAGAATTCCTCCAGAGTTTCCTTCTTTGTATGCTTAGCTGGTTTTTGGTTTCTTGATTTTCTCACCATCATCTTCCTCGTTGGTCTTTTAGGTGGTTCCTTCTGTGGACTTTCTTTGGAGCATCTTCGCCTAGTCACCAGAATCCCACCCTCATCATCAGCTTCATCAACTTGAGTTTTACCTTGCTCTAATGGTCCTTCTTCTTCATGCTCTTCAAAGTTGCATATCTGGACGGGATCAAGAGAGCTAAAGGTAATAGATATTTGATTAGAACTTTATTTTTCATCCTCAATTACAATTTTCTTCTCATTATCTAGTTGCATAACTCTGTCCTTGAAGACAAAACACTTCTCAAGAGGGTGACCCACAAGGCGATGATACTTGCAATAGTTTGGGTTATTTGTTCTTCAAGCTTCATCGGGCCGTTTCTTCTCTGGCAATTCGATGAATTTTAAATCATGTAGTTCATCAAAAGTTTTGGGGACATCAAAATCGAGGAAGGGGTATTCCCTTTCTTGCATCTCCTTCAAGGTTAATTTTTGATTTTTTTCCTTGAGAGGAAGTTGTTTTCACACTCTGCTTCTAGCTCACCTGTGTAGTAAACTTCACAGACGACACATCGACATTCATGAATTCATTTTTTTTACTCTTGGGTACAAACTTGATCCATCTCTTGGGTTCTTGCTTGTCTTTCCCTTTGCGAAGGTTAAAAACAGACATCACTCCATTTCCAGCAGAAGACATGCTCAACTCCATGTCATGAGAACGAGTAGCTAGCTCTTCAAAAGACCTTGGCTTAGTTCCTTGCAATATTTAAAGAAGTCCCCAGTGCATTCCTTGGATACACATCTTTATTGAAAAAGCTTCACGTAGTCTATCTTTGTAGTTTAGGCTTGCATTTCTCTAATGATTAATGAAATTGATGAGCGGTTCATCTTTCCTATGGAGAGTATTTGTGAGTTCCACCAAGCTCACAGTTGTTCTCGTGCTATAGAAGCAATTGAGGAACTCCTGCTTTAGTTGTCCCCAACTATCAATAAACTTAAGCTCAAGATCTGCGTACCAATCAAAGGCATTCCCTTTAAGGGAGCGGAGAAACTTCTTGACAATATAGTCTCCATAGGTCCCTATATTATTACATGTTTCGACAAAATGTGCAACATGTTGCTTTGGGTTTCCCTTACCCTTAAATTACTGAAATTTAGGAGGCTGATAACTAGTAGGCATCTTAAGGCTGTCAATTCCTATGGTGTATGGCTTTGTATATGTGAGGTAGGACATAGAAGTAACTTTGTACTTGTCCTTGATAGTACCCTCAATGAACTCCTTCAGCTAGTCAAGTGGAATCATCCCTTCAGAAGAAATTGGAATTTCCTTGGTGGGTGATGCATGTTTTGCCGGAGCTTTAGTCTCTTGAGCTTCTGGAGCCTTTCCAAGTGCATGACTAGATTTCTCTTCCATTAAACTATCTACCTTGTACATTAAATTTTCAATATGAGTGTCTTGATTCTGCATATACTTGGTTAAGCCTTCAATTAACTACATCAAGTTTGCAAGTTGCCCCTTCATAGATGAAGCATCAGTTACCATTGCTTGCATGATTGTTGGGGATCTTGGAGAATAGCACAAATTATCATGCAGGTTGATCTTTGACTGGCTTATCCTATGTGGTGTAAGTAGAGAAGATCCTTTTTCTACAGTATCGTCATCTCCCTTCACAATAGAGTTCTTAGATCCAGAGAGGTCAAGTTAAGCCAGAGTCTTCTTAAATTTTTCAGCAATACTGCTTCTTCATTCTGATGCATTGGTAGAGGATCTTGATCCTGATGAAGATCCAAAGACTGGAGTTGATGTTGATTGCACTTCAAGTTCTTGTTGTCCTAGCATGCTTTCTTTTCTTCTCGTGACGGGTCCAAAACTTTCAAAGGTAACACCGAGGATGCTTCCCACATCAACAGAGAACTTGGAGTCAGTAACCTTGAGGGAAGTTGAATTAGAGTTGATCTTGTTTGAAGTCATTTCGATGTTCTTGATTCTTGATGGCTGGAAAGATGAGATGAGTGGTAGAGATTGTCCCACTGTGTATGCCAGAATTTGTAGACACTAAGATCTCGCGTCGAGAAAATAATAATCAGAATGGAAAATATCACAACAATCATAGTATTTGATTTGAAATATGAGTTTTACAATCTCTATTAATCCTTTGATTCTTCCTTTCCAATATAAATTCAAGGGCTTTTGAGCTTGATCTTGAACTTGATGGATTTGATCTTGATTTGTATTTTAATTCAAGGTCTTGAAGTTTATTCTTGAATCTTCATCTTGATCTCTGAAACTTGTAGAGAAATATTTGAGTTCTTGAATGCTTATAGCTTGTAAAGAAATTTGCGGCGTTTGATCCACGGGCTTTTTCTGGCTTCTTGTTGGAATTCAAGTCCCTTTTCTGAATTATTAGACCCCTATTTATAATTGCAGGATGGAAGAGTTGTGATAAGGACAAGTCTTCTCGGGCAATCAGATTTAAGCTGACATGAAAATATTTGATTGGTAGGAACACATGGCGCATTTTGATTGGCCTTTGATTTAGCTGTCATTTTGACATGTTGCATGATCCTATTGGATCTTTTATTTGACTTAGCGTGACATGTCATTTGACATGTGGCATCAATTTGGACTTCTAGGAAGATGACATCTTGGGCTCAGTAAAGTGGGCTCATCATTTATAGCCCAATTTGATGGACTAGCCCAATCAAATTGGACCATTAATTAGATTCATATTTATTGAATTTAAATATTTAGTCCAATTATATTAATCCACAATATTTATATGGATCAATATATCTTGAATTTTAACATGATTCGAATTTCTTACAAATTTAAATTTGATAAAACTTAATTGTTCACACAAATATGTTTGCAAAAGTGGTGCACTTTTGCTCATAACTCAAACGGTTGGTTATGTTTTAAAAGATCTATCATCATCTGCTCATCACATGACCGATGGATTTATGATAATACCAAACACCCAATACATTTCTTTTTTTTCTTTTGTTCAATTTTTGAAAACTAATTTTACATATTAAGTACTAATTTAGGTTTAATTTATATAAAATTATTGCTTGAGAAACTTAGGTGCAAGAGGATCTTATTTGTTGGAGACATGCTAATCAAATAAAATCAATGGATATCTCGTATCTGTGATTTTCTTGATTTTAGAAAAACATAAAAAATGAATGAAAAAATTGCTAATTAAAAGGTTCTGCATAACGCTAAACTCAGTTGCCAAAAAAGTTTGAGGTAATATTTTTGGCATAATGAGGAAATTAATAGAACATAAAATAGGATGGCATGTTAATCAGGAATTTCAAGTTTCTGGTTTGACAACTGGACAAGATTAGGGGCTTTAGTTCATCTACTACCAGATTTTAAAAAAGAGGAAATAGAGGTGATTAATTTCGCTTATGAAAATGGATGGGACAGACAAAGACTAGAGGAGATAGTACCTCCTGAGTATATACAACATATCATCAGGAATATCCCACCACCAAAGATCTCATCAAGTCAGATTGACACACCATACTGGATGTTGGAAACAAGTGGAAAATTCTAAATTAAAAGCTCATTGGAGTATATTAGGAAAAGGGAAGAGAAAAAAGACATCTATAAGTTAATCTGGGCAAAGAAACTGCCATTCAAAATGACATTCTTTGTTTGGAGAGCTTGGAAGTTCAAAATCTTAGTTGATGAAATTCTACAAGCTATGACTATCCAATTGGCTTCAAAATGTTTGTGTTATAGGGAAGGAAAATAGGAAACAGTAACACACTTATTACTAACTTCCCCAACAGCAGCAAAACTGTGGAGATACTTTACTGGTTTTGCAGGTATAAACATGGAGAGTTTACAATTTTCTCAAGTCTTAATCAAATGGTGGACCACAACTAGTTTGCCACATCTAAAGAGGATACTTATAACAGTTCTAGCTATTATAATGTGGCATTTGTGGATGAGAAGGAATAATCAAAGAAATGACAAGCAGACTTCTGACCATTACACAAGGTAACTAAGGACATTTGGATAATAGTAAAAACTGCATACCCTAAGATGCAACAGATTCCTTACACATGGGTAGAGATAGTGGAGGTGTTAGAAAACTATAAACCAAAAATTTACCATCTACCAATCAGATGGGAGCTACCACAAAGAGGAAAGATAAAGTGCAATATAGATGGGGGCGTCTAGAGGGAACCCTAGTAGAAGCTTTTATGGCTTCTGTATAAGGAATTCAGAAGGAAATCTAACATACACCCAAGGAGAAGAAATTCATGAAACCTCTAACATAGAGCTGAAGCATTGCCTATAAGAAAAGCAATATACTACTGTATTATAAAAGGTATAACACTATTCTAATAGAAACAGACTCATTGGTCATGGACAATATATTAACAGAAAAATGGGAAATTCCATGGAAAATCAAGAACATAGTGGAAGATATAAAGAATCTAGCCCAAGAATGTAAAGCCTCAATAAAACACATGTATAAAGAAGGCAACAAGTTAGCAGATTTCTTAACCAATCATGCATTTGAGAATAATGGAGGATTTAGATACATAAGTTTCAAAGATCTACCAGTAAGAGCAAAGCAGATTATAAATCTAGAAAAGCTAAAGGTAGCTAATATTCGCATCAAAACCAAAAGAATCAGCAAAGGCAGAGATATAGAAGAAAGAATATAGGCAGCGATGTGGTAGCGATCAACAAAATAGTCAGATCTGCCAAACAAGACTATGAAACACACAATCTCAAAAGGAAACCTAACATACAACTATTAAATACATCTGTCAAAAGCAATACCACATGCAAATTAAGGAGATTACATCGAGGAAATAAGTGTTTGGAAAACACTATTTAGTACAGATGCCTTACTTCCACAAGCAAGATTGACCTACAAAAAGAAAACACAAATCAGAACAGAGACAAATAACCAAAAGGAAGGAAGCAACAACACGAGAAATGAAAGATAAATAAGGTAAAACAAAGAAAAAGAAAAAAGGAAGAAGAAGTGGCTACTCGCAGGCATCAATAAAGGATCATCATCTACCAGATAGCATCAGACAAGCATCGTTTGCAAGTCTCAAAACATCAAAGAGCAAGAAACCCTAAGGAAGGGAAAGAAGATGAAGATATAAGCCACAGTCCACACAACAAAAGTATCGAGAACATCAAATGAGAGTTCAAGTCAGTTTATGGGTTGGTCACTTTTGGGCCGGCCCTATACCACTTTAAGATTTTAGACATAAATTTTTTATTTTTTATTTGTTTATTTTCTTTGATATTTTTTGAATCTTGCATTTAATTAATAACAAAATGAATGTTATTTATGAATAAAAAAATAAAAAAATCATATCTCAGGATAATAAATATGAAGGGGTGACTTGATTTTTGAAAAGAACTGAAATGGTGCACAGAGACTCTACTTTGATTATTTACAGTAATATTTCTAAATTGAAGAATCAACTTAAGCATAATGGAGATACGTGTCTCATCTCAAAAGAAGGGAGCAATGTATATTTTGAATAAATTTTAGTTAAGATTCTTTTAGGTGAAAGACTTTGTATATCTGTAATACTTTTTTGTAGTTATACGTTTGTTAGATGAGTAGGTTCTTTAGTCTTTATTAGACATCTTCTGCTTGTATATACATATGGTATAGTGAAGTAGATAAATGAAAATTATTTCATAATAATATTTTTATTCAAACCCTAAAATAGATTAAAGATGAAGAATGTATCATGACTTTTCTATTTCATATTTTTTCTGCTCTCTTTTTGAAATTATCAAGAGCACATTGAAGGAAAATGCAAGAGTAAGAAAATGGATATTCTTCCTTTAGCCAATACGAAAAATTTTTAAAAATAATTTCTAAAGATTTAACAAAGAGAATTGTATATTCAGAATTGATTTAGAATATTTTGCTGAGAGTCATGTGCCCACACAAGAATGTTTTTTGTTAAAGATATAGTCTAAATTTGAAGTATAATTTAAGGATGATTTTGAAAAAATTCATGGTTGAGTCTAATCCAAAGAAAAAGTTTTCGACTAAAACGACTATTAAATGGGGCGGAGGACTAACAAGTTAGAGTCCTAAACCTAATAGGTAAAAAAGCTGAGCAAAAATGCCAAAATGATAATCTTTGTGGCTTATGTATTAAAGGGGGTAAAGCGCTTTAAGCCTCACGCCCCATTTTTTATTTTGTTACTGTCACGACTCGAACATAGGCCCGGATCTAGACACGGAACCTAGAACTATAAATAGCTCCAAGTCAACCCATGGCATGAACATGATAACTAAAATCAACATGAGCAAAGCTGATAACTAAATTCTGAAATAACGGAAGTTTAAATAACAAAAGGTCTATCCAACGATAATATCATAATACTGAATTTGAAGCTGAATATACAAGTCTATGTCTAAAAAGCCTCTACTAACTAATGAGATGATGGGACAAGTCCCCAGCTATCTCTAAGTCTGAAACAAACTGACATGACAATACTGAAAGATAGATGTCCTCGAAGGATGAGGACTCACCCAAGGCTGGGTCTGAGCTGGAACAAGAGCTGAACTAATGGCGCGTCTGAGTCTGATCGCTAGAACCTATATTATGAAACAATACATCATAGAGTATGCGGTCAGTACTTGGAATGTATTGAGTATGCAAGGTAAGTAAAATGGGCTGAATAAGTATAAATTAAAAACATGTACATCATAAATCATAACATAATAAGATTATGAGAGTAAGGACTGTATGCTGATATCTGAAAACATGAATAGACAAAAACTGGATCTCGTAAATTAATTGAATTAACCAAAGCAGAATCTAAAATTCATAAGTAAAATCTGATAACCTAATCATTAGGTCAAACCTGCTGAAAACATAATATCATAACTAAAAAACATGCATAACTGAGATCATGAGGAACAATGGGAGACTCGTCATACAACTGACACAATCATGATAGAGCTTACGTGATCCCAATCATTACACTCAAGTGGGAAGATCCGTCTAAAGCCTTGCTAGGGCTAAGGGCGTTACCATTATATCGATATCAAGTTGAAGGCCCACTCGGGTCAGGGAAAGCTCACAAAGGAGGTCTAAAAGTAAACTATAAAATCCTACATTAGCATGTTGTTCAAGGACCCGGGATTTTGATGAACCCCTAGCCTACTCGGTACTAGACACTTCACCTAAAAACGTACAAGGTGCTCTCCATCATTTTTCAACAAAGTTGATAATATAATTACATGCATATTCTGTAATTTGAATATGGGGAGTCCTAGCTCCAAACATACCATAAGTTAAATAGGGGAGCATAGACTTCAAAACCATATGGTAAGCTGATTTATAAAACTAAACTGAATCATGAAAACATGTTAAATCTGAGTGGGATTACCCAAAATCTGAAGATCATGCATACTTGAAATAGACTTTACTAGTCAAAATCATAGATTCATATATGGATAATTTATAAACATACATACATGCTAGGTACTTCATCATACTTGAAATCATCCATCATAAACTAACTTTTTCATGAACTTGCATAATTGGGTATAATCTTATAAAACTTGAAATAATGAATTTATAATCAAATAGTACATGAAATCTGCCCATGAATATTAATTAAAATATGCTTTGAAACATGAAGGGAATTGACTCATAAATAAATCATAAAGAACTTTATAAATTTGAGTTAAAACCCCATAGGATCATAAACTTGATTTAAGAATTGAATTCATGAACTTGAGGAGGAATATGGGTATGAGAGTGAAAGGAAACTCTCATTCATAACCCTACATACCTGGGTAAACTAATTCTCAACATGACTTTCAAAGCCCAAGGGATTTGGAGTAGAATTGGAGGATTCTAGGCTTGATCTTCAATGTAAAACCTCTAAACTTGCATGCATGGAAGTTGAATGAATTAGAATAGGTTAAACTCCCTTAATACACCATTTTCATAGTTTAAAATGATGTAGATAAGAGTTAAAAGCATAGGAGATTACAAAATTGCCCTTGAGAATCAGGCAGCATTTCCACAACTGGGCACCCCGACGGTATCTGTGATGGACTGTCACACTACTGACAGTCCATCATTCATGCTGTCACCATAAACTAGTGAAGTCAGCTACAATCTCCTTTTGATGGTACAAGTGACGGGCCGTCACGACTCTGACGATCCGTTAAGTCTGCCGTTGCACCAGAGTCTAAAAACTTTTCCTCCGGCGGTCCGTCGCTACTCTCACAGTCGTCAATAGAATCGTCAGGTCCGTAAAGGACCTTCAGCAATGTAGTCAAACCTGAACATCACCAGTGATAGTCCGTCGCCTTCCTGATGACCGTCACTTGTTCTGTAGTGGCATGACGTTCCGTCAGTAACGTCGTCACTCCCTTCACCAGGCCTGCATTTTAAGTTATATTCCTTTATAAAGTTATTCCGAGGTTCGAGGTGTCACAATGTCACGACCCGAACATAGGACCGAATTTAGACACGGCCTAGAACTATAAATAGCTCCAAGTCAACCCATGGCATGAACATGATAACTAAAATCAACATGAGCAAAGCTGATAACTAAATTATGAAATAGCGGAAGTCTGAATAACAAAATGTCTATCCAACGGTAATATCATAAAATTAAATTTAAAGCTGAATATACAAATCTATGTCTGAGAAGCCTGTACTAACTGATGAGATGTAGGGACAAGCCCCCAGCTATCTCTAACTCTGAAACAAACTGACATGACAATACTGAAAGATAGATTCCCTTAGAGTATGAGGACTCACCCAAGGAAGGGTCTGAGATGGAAAAAGAGTTGAACTAATAGCGCATCTGAGTCTGATCACTGGGACCTATATCATGAAATGATACATTATAGAGTATGCGGTCAGTACTTGGAATGTACTGAGTATGCAAGGTAAGTAAAATAGCTTAAGTAAGTATAAACTAAAACATATACATCATAGATTTTGAGAGTAACGACTGCAAGCTGATATCTGAAAACATGAATAGATATAAACTGGATTTCATAACTAAATTGAATGACTCAAAGCTGAAACTGAAATTCATAAATAAAAATTGATAACCTGATCATTAGGTCAAACCTGCTGAAAACTTAATATCATAACTAATAAACATGCATAATTGAGATCATGGGGAACAATGGAAGACTTGTCATATAACCAACACAATCACGATACAACTTATGTGATCTCAACTATTACATTCAAGTGGACAGAGTCATCCAAAGCTTTGCCAAGGCTAAG
>JACEIK010001558.1:44312-86340 GCA_018107945.1 Datura stramonium | reverse complement strand
CTAAATCTTAGTAGGATTACCCAAAATCTAAAGATCATGCATTTTTTAAATAGATTTCAATAGTCAAAATCATATATTCATATATGGGTAATTTGTAAACATACATACATTCTAGGTACTTCATCATACTTGACATCATCCATCATAAACTAACTTTTTCATGAAATTGCATTATTGGGCATAATCTTCCAAAATTTGAAATCAAGAATTTATAATCAATTAGTACATGAAATCTATCCATGAATCTTAAAACATGCTTTGAAACATGAAGGGAATTAATCCATAAGTAAATCATAAAGAATTTCATAAATTTGAATTAAAACCCCATAGGATCATAAACTTGATTTAAGATTTGAATTCATGAACTTGATGAGGAATATGGGCATGAGAGTGAAAGGAAAATCTCATTCATAGCCCTACATACTTGGGTAAATAAATTCTCAACTTGACTTTGAATGCCTAAGGGATTTGGAGAAGAATTGGAGGATTCTAGGTTTGATCTTCAATAGAAAACCTCTAAACCTGCATGCATGGATGTTGAATGAATTAGAATGGGTTAAAATCCCTTAGTACACCTCTTTTAGGGCTTAAAACGGCGTAGTATAGGAGTTAAAAGCATAGGAGATTACAAAATTGCTCTTGAGAATCGGGCAGAATTTCCACAACTGGGCACCCCGACGGTACCCGTGACGGGCCGTCACACTACCGATGGTCCTTAATTAGTGTTGTCACCCTAAACCTTTGAAGCCAGCCACAATCTCCTTATAAAGGTACAAGTGATGGGTCGTCATGACTGATAATGCTCAAACTCACACTTTTTGACAAAGTATGAAGAGAATGTTATCAATAAAAAATCAAACAAAGGTTGGGGTCGATCCCACAGGAAATGTGGAAGGATATAGAAGAACGTTAGTATTTAAGCTTTTGAGTCCTAAATGGGTGATTTGTAAATGTAACAAGTAGTAATGTTGAGAATTGAATGTTGATTCCAAATTAATGCAATTAACTAGGGTGAGTGTTCCCCATGGATTCATAACTACTTTAGGTTTTATACTTGTGATCTATCCCAATACTCTAATTGTAGAACTGATAACTAGGATTCATCCAAACGATTGGTTCGTCCCTATTTGATGACTATACTCAATTAACGGGTTAGGTTTCATGAGCAATTTCAATTCAACCGTTATCAATTTGTCCCAAATTTAACTATCATGTGACCACAGCTCAAGTTAATACAATGATCATAAAAAATCAAGGCCTTGTGGTAATTCTCTTTTCCTAATCTCTACTTCTCTAGGTTCAAGCAAGTAAAGAATTCGGGCAAGTCCAAATGTTGCACGTTGTTTTGAAATGTTTAAAGATGAAGAGAATACAATACAAGTGTTTAGTATTAGTTTAGAATCACGTCGTGCAAACCCTAGTTTGTTAATTCACCATGGTTCCCAAAACCCTAATTGTGGAAGTTTTAGCCTCTCATAATTATAAGTAAATTAATAGAATTCATAGACAAACACATAAATTAATACTTACAAAGATTATAGGAATAAACTCACTTGATTATTGCAAAAATAAGGAAGAATAATTCAACAACACTTGTCTCAATAGAACTTCTCTAACTTGTCTAAACTTGGCCCAAAAATTCTCTTCTAAGGGGTTTAGACTTTTCATCCATTATATAAAAATAAATGATATTTAGAATAGTAGATTTATGTCTTCTTTGTTCCTTCACGAATTTGATTCGGGATTTGTAACTTCTTTTCCTAGTTGAAGTAGGATTTCCATGTTGGCACCCGGACAAGGCTGGCACTCAGCACTGGTCATCCCGCTGGAAGGCCGGCACCTCGCACATGGCATTGTGCCAGATTTGTGTCGCGTTGCAAACCTGGTTGCGCAGCAAGGCTGGCGCGAGCGCCTCTGGTCGTTCAGCAATGCAGGTGCCTCGCGCTGCTGGTCACGCAGGTGTGCCTATGCAGTGCTACATGCATTGATCTTGGCTTATCCATTCCAACTTATTCACCTTCGTTCCAAAAGCCTTACATACACCCAAATCCATCACTTTTATCCCTAAAAGCATCTAATCATGCATGTTAGCTCTTTTCACAAATATATATCATAAAACACATGAAAACACACATAATTTATTCTCAAAATATAGTAAAGTATGGGTAAAATATGGCTAAGAAGTGCGTAAATATGCCCTTCATCACCACCCCACACTTAAACTATTGTTAGTCCTCGAACAATCTACTACTTTCGTACTAAAATTTAGGCACAAAATTCATCCTACGAATATGTCTACTTGCACTTATGGTCATGAGACAAATCAATAAAGCTCCAACAGTTCACTCACATGCATATAGGATCAACATTAAAATGTCAAAGTTTGAAATCACTTAGCTTTTAAAAACTAACTCATCAAGACATATTTTGGGCCAACATGAATCATATGTAATTTACTTGAAATCAAGATATACCAAAGTCTTACTATTGTGCCCCTCACAATGGAGAGATACCCTCACAATATGGAGAGATGCCCTTTCTCACACAAGATATAAATAAATATAAACTTGGGCATAAATAAAATAATTTCCGCTCACTCTCCCAAAGAACTCGCGCCATGTAAAAGGCGACCCATAGGCTTGCTATTAGTGTAGTACTCCACTAATATAGAGTTTTGAATCAAGGATCAATTAGGATTTAAACTTGGTTTTAATGTAGGCTAAGGGATGGGTAGGAACTATTTGGCCAAGATAGTGACTAACCTCCCTAAGTACTTTAACACTTCACAACACTTTCTAACACATTCTTCAATTTTATATTTTCTCCTTATACCTCTTTATTTTTAAATTTTCAACCTACGTGACTAATGTGGATTTTTCAGCGTTGAGCTTATTCACACATTATTATTTTTTTCATTATCAATTTTCAAATCTCTTTCTTCTTTTGTTTTACAACTAACATCACCCTCCTTGTCTAACAATTTTCACCTTTTATCTTCTTCTAATTTTCAAACTTTTTAGCTTTTCCCTTCACTTTTCCACTTATGCTCCTTTCATATAAAATTTTTCATTAAAGTGCTCTAGGAATTATTTGGATCAAATAAAATTCAATAGAATAAAAAGGAATTTAAGCTTGTAATATGGTTATCAAAAGAATAAATTAAGGCTCAAAATGGTTAACTAAGATAATATACATCAAGGAAGGTAAAATAGGATAAAAATAAGGCTACCAAAGAAACGCCTATATCACTTCCTAAATTCATCATTCATATTTCATTTGTACACACACCGGACAAGTTCTAGACTCAATTTACAAGTATGGAGTATATTAAAAATTCTTCACACATTGACACAAAATGGTTTAACAATGGTAATCAAGATCACATAAACACATATATTCATATTGCATGCGTAACATAATTACGCCTAATTTTTCAAGTACAAGAGTCCAAGTTTCAAAAGACTATGTGTTTCTACCTTTTCATGCATTTTTGAGTGAATTTTATAGTCTCACTGATACCTAAAGTGAAGCACCTAGCGTTCGTAAGATCCAAGTTCTTGTTCTTCCGAATGACTAATTTACCCTTAAGGCGATCGTCATCCATCCATCATCGGGAAAAAGTCATGACTCAATGACTAGAAATAAAAAGAATAAAAATACAAATCTAGACTCTCTAGTCGATTCTAAGGGATTATCCACCGGGAAAGTACAGAAAATAAAAAATCGGAGGAACCTAAAACAAATAAAACTAAAAAAACTACTATAAATCAACAACTAAGCAAGATAAATCATAAATCCAAAAAAACTAGGCCTACCATGTGCAAATTTAGCAATTAAGTCATGCATGGTAATATGAAGTTCACTTCTCCACCGCATACTTAATTAGTAACACTATCCCAGTGATAAATAATAAAGCATAAAGTAAAGAGAGTGAAATAAGAAATTCCACACAGGCCTCTACTCCTGCGTCGTCACACGTGGGGGAAAGAGTAGTTTCCCCCGTCTACGAATCATCCTCCTCATCATCACTAGACTATATGTATGAGTCTACTCTAAGTCATCACATCCTCACAGTGGCCACATCATCATCAAGGGGCTCCTCCGTCAGGCTAACCACGCAAGGGCTCGTCAAATGTTAGCAGAGGGTAATCCATTTTAATCTATTGTAGTTGCTCTCGATCACACCATTCATTCTCGGCTAGAGCATTTGCATGCCATACAAGTGACTAACATGTTGCAACCGCGCATTACGCTCATTGACCAGCGCGAAGGACTAAGACCATTTATACCCTCAGGTTCCTTTATTTTAGTCACATCAATTCCCCTAGGATCATAAAAAGGTCTATAGTCCGCCTCCTCCTCCTCTATATCATACCCACGCAGAAATTGGGTGAAGAAGCCCCAAACCTGAACTTTTGGCCCTTTTCACCCTTCCTCTCTTTAACACATTTTTAATGAGCATACCTACATTTATTGGCATCCCGATCATTAGTGCATAGACAAGAAAACTCTCTCCCTAGTCACATGGGTTACATGCTTCGGACATAAACAAGCACAAATAATCTTTAACCAAACACATTGCCCCTCTACTCATGTGAGCATATTGGAATAAAACACGATACCCAAAGCACATTTGGTGGCGAGTCCACCTTTAACTAAATTAGGGCCACAAATAGTATGTCTAATGTCTCGTAGGGGTTTCTTCAAAATATTTACAAAGGGTTGTGGATCAACATTTGGAGTACCAAGTCTATTCAAAGAAATAGGTGAAAAATTGATAATTTGAACCCTAATCTTGACTTGGTTTGACCTATCCTTTAGTACCCAATTAGCAAAAAATTCCCTTACCATATTTAAATTACAATCACCCAAAGTATTAAATACAAAATCAAGACCAAGAGTGTGTAATCTATCTACCATATGAGGGAAAACTAGTGACAAGCAATTTCTATCAATAAACATATCATGTGAATATTTGGATTTTTTATACTTTTTGAACCATTTTTTACCTTCTTGCTCTGTGACCCAAAGGAGCCCATAACGCCTCAATGGTTGTGGTTCCATCCTCATGTTCCTCTTCACTAGTTTCTCCTTGCTCTTTTGACCCATGGCTTGAAGAAGCCAATCCTTTCTCCTTACTTGGTTTTGGTGCCATTTATGGAGGTGTTCTGAAAAATGTTATATTTTGTTTTGGTGAAAAGTTTGGAGGAATTTGAAGAAAGATGAAGTTTTGAGAGAGTTTTCTTCAGCAATTCTTGGGGTGTGCGGTGCGGCTATCATGCAAATGAGCTGAAAAAATTAGGTATACGCCTTTTGAAGTACTCCCACGGGCTGGAATTTATGTTTTAACCCTCAAAATTTGCGTACGTAACCTTTGCTCCAGTGCGTCTCAACACCTTTACTATTGATGTCGCGGCCGCTAGCACGCTTCACATGGCTTGCACGTCAAATATTGTGGCCCATGCAGACTTGCTCTTTGCTCTAGGCCATGCGGCGTTGTGCTGTGCCTCGTGCCAAGCCTTGCATGCATGTCTGCGCGTTCCTATACGCTCGTTCGAAGCAAGTAAAGAATTCGGGCAAGTCAGAGGCGTTGCGCATTGTTGAGAAATGTTTAAAGATGACGAGAATACAATACAAGAGTTTAGTATTAATTTAGAACCACGTCGTGCGAGCCCTAGTTCGTTAATTCACCCATGGTCCCACAACCTAGTTGTGGAGGTTTTATCCTCTCATAATTATAAGTAAATTTATAGAATTCATAGACAAACACAAAAATTAATAATTACAAACATTATAGGAAGAAACTCACTTTATTATTGCAAAATAAGGAAGAACAATTCAACAACAAGCTGTCTCAATAAAATTTCTCTAACTTGTCTAAACTTGGCTCAAAAATTCTCTTCTAAGTTGTTTAGACTTTTTTCCCATTACATAAATATAAAGGATTTTATAAAAGTAGATTTATGCCTTCTTTGTTCCTTTAAGAATTTGGTTTGGGATTTATAGCTTCTTTTTCTAATTTAAGTAGGATTCCCGTGTTGGCTTTGGACAAGGCGGCGCTCGGCAACGGGTCATCCACTTATTTGGAAAGCCGAGCGCCTCGCACATGGCATTACGCTAGATTTGTGTTGCATCACGTGCCTAGTTGCGCAGCAAGGCCCGAGCCTCACACCTCTAGTCACGCGGCAAGGTAGAAGCCTGCAGCACGGTGTTGGTCGCGCGGGTGTGCTGTGGCAGTGCTACATGCATTGATCTTGGCTTGTTCATTCCATCTTCTTTACCTTCATTCCAAAAGCCTTAAATACATCCAAATCCATCATTCTTAGCCACGAAAGCATCTAATCATGTCGTTAGCTTTTTCATAAATATATATCATAAAACACATGAAAACACACATAATTTGTTCTCAAATATAGTAAAGTATAGGAAAATATGGATAAGAAGTGCGTGAATATGTCGCTTCATCAATGACTACGATGGTCCATCAAGTACATCGTCGTCTTAGAGTCCAAAAACTTTTCCTCCAATAGATCAACTAACGGTCCGTCTTTGCTCGACGGTTGTCAATACTGCTATTAGGTGCGATGGACCGTCAACGATGTCGTCAAACACGAACATCACCGAGTGTTGGTTTGTCTTCTCTAAGCTACTGGCAATGATCGCACGCTTATTAGTGGCATGACGGTGTTGACACGCCATCACTCCCTTTACTAGACACCCGCAGCCAGTTATTTTCCTTCATCAAGCTATTCCGAGGTTTGAGGTGTCACAATATCTTTGTAATACCGAAATTGCTTAGGAGTAGACCAGGGAAGCTAAAATGCCATGCTGAAAGTTTGAAAAAGGTTGCAGGACCCCTACGAATACCATGACCCATGGTAAGTAACCACGGGCGGGTCGTTGGTGGTGCGTGGAGTTTGGAGTGGTGAGGGTATCATAGGAAACTGTGATTGACTCGATGACGCGTGGTAAGGAACCCACGGCCGTCGTTTGTTGTCGTGGGAGAAGTGGACATGGCGGTGGAGCAGCGGGTCATGCAACAAGCGTTGTGGCTTGCAATGACCCATTGGCAGAGCCATCGTAAACGAGCCGGATCTCGAGTGAGAAAGGAAGGATAGTAACCATGACTTGTTGAAGCGTATGACAAGCCATGGTGAGGCTCGTTGGATAGAAGTTAAGAAGGTTCGGGGAAGTAATCATCGACCAAAGGAGCGACCCGTTGGATAATAGTACAACTATCTGTCCAGTCCAGGTTGGTTAAGTTCAGAAGAAGGCATTCGAGATATTCATTCAACGAAGATAAAAACGGTCTGTGGGTTGTTTCCATGACCCATTGATACCACTCGTGGATTCCATCCGACCAATTTTTAGGGGCGGGTTCATTAAGGGTATTTTGACTTTTTCACGATATAAGGCCTAAACTCGTCGTTTTGTCTTGGGAAAAGTTTGGGTTTTAAGAGGATGACCTATTCTAAACTCCATTCATGCATTGAGAACTTTGGAGGTGATTCGAGGAGATTTCAAGCACTCACCTCAATTCCTTCAATTTCATTATTGAGCTTTTAAGGATGGTTAGGGGTTGATGTCCAGTTATATAAGGTCTTCAAGGGGTGGATTCTTCCATACCCATACTCCTTCTATATTAATTACACAAATTTATTTAGAAAACTAATCGGGTTTTGTATTTGATTTGTATAAAATTAAATGATTTAATCATAGGTCTTGTGATTTTGAAATCTTATCATAATCTACTTATTTTGATCATCTTTCAAGATTTAAATTGAGTATAATATTGTTAACTTTGAATTTCTAAACAATTAAGCTTGGTATGCATGCCCACGTGATGAATAGATTTATGATCCATTGATCCATTGGTGTTTTTGATAAGCCCAACATGAATTATGAATTTATAACTTATGAATTTATTTTTTATCTATTATGAACTTATAAATTTCAAGCTATATGCATGATCTACAAGTATGCATGATTTTATCAATACAGAATTATGTTTTTGGCCTTGTGGGCCTCAAGTCATGGCTAATTCCACGTATGTTCAAGCATGTTACGATTATCATGATTTGACTAGCCCATAATCTCATGTATGTATTATTATGAGTACTATATATGTTTTGGGAGTAGTATTGAATCTAGAAGGTAGGTTCGGGGCTCATGTTAAGCCGGGGATCTCATGAACTACATGCCAGAGGTATGTTGGGACCCTTTCATATTTGTCCACTGGCCGAAATGGCCCTTTTCATGTGATCAAAGCTCTTTCATGGTTCCTACCCTTGGCAGGTACGAACACCCTCCCGACTAGGGTTACAAGTCGAGCTTAAATGTGTGCTTATATGGTGTATGTCGGTTAAGAATCTCGCCTTGCTTTGTTCCTCATGATTTATGCATGTTTATGATTATGAATGTTGGCTCAAGTTACGTTAACTAAGGCTCTTCTATTATGATTATAACTATGGTTACTTTACGAATGTTTCGAAAACCTTGATCCTTATGTTATATTATGATAATTATGTCATGAGCATGCCGTCATACTCTTATGATCATTTATGAGTTTATACATGTTTCAAATTTCCGTTTTACTTACCTTGCAACTAGAAATTACATTCCCGTCTTACGACCGCATACTTCCTATATTATCATCTCATGATACGAGTCGATTCTCGGGGCGGCATCCTCACCGTAGATAGATTCAAACTTGCTCTGCGTATTTGGTGAGTCCTTCTGTTACGAGGGCTACATGTTCCACACTCTGTATTATTCCTTCGAGTTTTGGATGTTGGATTAGTTGGGGGAGTTGTCCCATCAATAAGTCTTTCATGTTTAGAGGCTTATCAGACTAAGAAGTTGTATTACGCCGTATTGTATAAGTATTGTATTGTATTCCCTCATGTTATGTTATGATTACTTTCTCTATGTAAGTCTTACGCTCATGTGATTGGTTTAGATGTATGCTCATGCCATGGAGTCGACTTGGGGTCTCTTGGGGCTTCTTGTCTTGTGTGTATGATTCGAGTGTACATTTGGGGTTGTGACAAACTTGGTATCGAGCCATAGGTTTATGTGTCCTAGGGTACGAAATCCGTTAAATTGAGTCTTTCATGGGTGTGAGCGCCCTTATGACGAAGAGGCTACTAGTCTTTAGGAATGTTCCTTATTTCATGATCTATGTAGTGCGATGAGCGTCCTTTACTCCTCTAATTCGTGTTATTCGTGTTTATAGAATCATGTTTCATAGGTAAATTCTATGAGGAACGATAATGGTGATGATCGGGGAGGGTGCCCATGATGGAGAGCATCGGTAACTCCACCCATTCATAAGGGCGCGTACCCGAGCCGGCCCACATTAAATTTAGGGCAATCGATTCAAATGTTGACACGGGACATGAAAGTTCGGGTCGAGAATCATGCTATAGCACATTATCCAAAAAATGGGAGCGCGACGGTTTGCTAAGGTGAGGACTTTTTGAGGGATGAGCCCTCTAGAAGTTCACAAGGCCAAAAGGTGTGCGGACCCACGGCTTTATTGAGAGATTACAGAAGATCACGGAGTTATAGGGTGAATAATACCCCGAAAGTGCTTAGGAGTATGCAGGAAGTTAAAATGCAGCTATGAAATTTGGGAAAAGGTTGCGGGATTATTAGGTATACAACTCATGGTAAGTAACCCTTGGTAGAGTCGTTGGTGGTCATGGGTTCGAGGTGGTTAGGTATCAAAGGGAAACAACGATTGACTCGACGACCAGTGGTAGAAGACCATGAGCCCTCATTTGTTGTCGTGGTAGGATGTGGACAGCGGTAGGAGGGTACGACGGGTCATGCGATGACAGTTGTGGCTCACAACGTTGACCATTGTGGGGAGCCATGGTGAGGGCGGATCTCAGTGAGAAAGGACGGAGAGTAACCACGACCGTTGACATACGGCAGTCGTGGTGAGGCTCGTTGGATAGATGTTTAGAAGGTTTGGGGCTTGATCATCGGCGAAGGAACGGCACATTGGACATAGAACGGCCGTCTTATCCATGGTTGGTTAAGTTTCGAAGAGAAGGCAATCGACTATTCATTCAACGAGAAGATAGAACGGTCGGTGGGTTGTTTCCATGACGTTGGTGCCAACCATTGGGTTCCATCAGAAGCCAATTTTCAGGAAGCCGGAGTTCATTAAAGGGTATTTTTACTTTTTCACAATATAAGGCCCTAAACTACGTCATTTTGGATTGGGAAAATTTGGGTTTTAAGGGGATGACCTATTCTAAACTCCATTCATGCATGCAAGAACTTTGAGAGGTGATTCTAAGTGAGATTTCAAGCTTTTCACCTCAATTCCTTCAATTTCATTCTTGGGCTTTTAAGGAGGGTTAGGGGTTGATAATCCCAGGTATGTAAGGTCTTCAATGGGTGGATTCTTCCATACCCATGCTCATACTGTATTAATTACACAAAATTTATTTGAAAACTCATGGGGTTTTGTATTTGATTTGTATAAAATTAAATAATTTAATTATAAGGTCTTGTGATTTTGAAATCTTATCATAATATACTAATTTTGATCATCTTTTGAGATTTAAATTGAGTGTAATATTTTTGACTTTGAATTTCTAAACAATTAAGCAGAGCTCGCGTACCCGTGATGAATCGATTTATGATCCATTGATGCATTGGTGTTTTTGATAAGCCCAACGTGAATTATGAATTTATTATGTTATCTATTATGAACTTATGAATTTCAAGCTTATTAGTTCATGATCTACAAGTATGCATGAAATTTATCAAACATGAAGTATGTTTTGGGTAGGCCCACGGGCCTCGAGTCATGGCTAGTTCACGTATGTTCAAGCATGTTTACAATTATCATGATTTGACTAGCCCATAATCTCATGTATGTATTATTATGAGCACTATATATGTTTTGGGATGTATCGAACACCAAGTAGGTTCGGGGCTCAAATGTTCAAGCCCTCAATCTCGTGACCTACATGCCACGCGTAGGTATGTTTGGGACCCTTTCATGTTTGTCCCTGGCCCAAATGGCCCATTTCATGTGTGATCACGCTCTTCATGGTTCCTACCCTTGGCAAGGTGCGAACACCCTCCCCACTAGGGTTACAAGTCGGGCTTCATGTGTGCTCATATGGGGGCATGTCGGTTAAGAGGTCTCTCCTTTGTTCCTCGTGATTTATGCATGTTTATGATTACATGAATGGTTAGCTCAAGTTATGTTAAGTAAGGCTCTTCTATTATGATTATGACTATGTTTACTTTACGAATGTTTCGAAAACCTTGAGCCTTATGTTATATTATGATTATTATGTCATGAGCATGCCGTCCTACTTATGATCATTTATGAGCTTTATACATGTTTCAAATGTCGTTTACTTACCTTGCATACTCAATACATTCCCAGTACTGATACATGCTTCCTATGCTATATCGTCTCATGATACGAGTCCCGAATTCTCGGCGCATCCTCACCCGTAGATAGATTCGTACTTGCTCTGCGTATTTTGTGAGTCCTCATGTTGCGAGGGCTACATGTTCACACTCTATGTTATTCCTTGAGTTTTATAGATGTTGGATTGGTGCAAGTTTTTCCATCAATCTGGCCTTCGTGTTTAGAGGCTTATCAGGACTAAAAGTTGTATTCATTAAATATTGCATAAGTATTGTCTTGTTTTCCCTCATGTTATGTTATGATTCACTTTCTCTATGCTAAGTCTTCAGCTCATGTGATTGAATTAGATGTATGCTCATGCCGTAGGTGGAGCTTGGTACATCTCTCTGGGCTCCTTGTCCCATGTCAACGATCCGGGTGTACATTTGGGGTCATGACAAACTCTCCCGCGCCCCAGGAACATTAGTCCTCGAATGTTGGTTTAAACATGATGGAGAGGCTAAGGAGAACTTCAACTCCAAAGCGAAAAGTCTCTTGTGATGGAGCAAGCTTTGTCTCAAACTAAAATACATGGTAGGCTTGAACTCACAAAACATGCAGCCATACAAGGACATAAATAAGCTTATAGACATGAGCTCGACATGAGGCGAATAGAGTACTAGGGAGGTAAGCCCGATACCTCAGCCCAGGCCCGAGCGAAAGGAAAATATGTGGTTATCTAGCCTTCATATCTGCTTTGGCTTCCCATGTAGCTCCTCAAGATGCGATTTCTCCACCAACACCTTCACAAAGCTACTTCCTTATTCCTCAACTTTTGAACACGATGGAGGATCTCAACGGAACTCCTCATAGGTAAGACTATCCTTCACGCCTATATTCTTCACTTGAACAACTATGTATACGGGTCACCAAGGCACTTCTTTAATAGAGGTACATGAAAAACTAGATACATTGAAGCTAACTCAGAGGACAACTACAACTCATAGGCTACCTTTCCAACACATCTCACAATTTTTTGTAGACGACATAATGGGGACTAAGCTTCTCTTTCTTTCCGAACCTCATCACTCCCTTAATGGGAGACACCTTCAAGAACATCCAATCATCAACTTCAAACTCGAGTTCTCTCCTCCTCGCATCGGCCTGGGACTTTTGGCAGTTGCAAGGTTGTTTTCGGCCTTTCCCTTATAAGATGAACTTTCTTAATAGCCTCGTAGATTGAATGCATTTCTGCATAACACTACCTCAAACCAGCAATAAGGGCGATCTACATCTCCGCCCATAAAGAGCCTCAAACGAGCCATGGATGTTAGAGTGGTAGCTGTGGTTATATGAAAACTCGATAGAGGCAAATGATCATCCCAACTACCTTTAAAGTCAATCATACATGCTCTCCAATATATATCCTCGAGAGTCTGAATGGTTCCCTCGGCACGACCATCTATCTGTGGGTGAAAAGTTGTGCTAAGCTTGATTTGGTATCGAGTCCCTTTCGAGGAAATGATCTCCAAAACTACGAGTGAATTGAGCACCTTTATGCGAAGTGATGGAAAAGGGAACTCCATTCAACCAAATTAAATCGTAATTTATAATTTAGCATAATCCTCACTTGAAAATCGGTAGTTTTGACCCAGTAGAAAATGAATTTGCTTTTGTCAATGTCTACAACCACCCAATAGTGTCAAACTATTGACATGCGAGGTAACCTGTGGTAAATCCATATTGATCCTCTTCCAACTTCTAGTGGGGATGCGACGTCTTGCTTAGCACACCTCTTGGTCTTTGATGCTCCACTTTTGCCGGTAATTCGAGACACTTGGCCACAAACTCCGCTATGTCCCTTATTTAAGCCATGCAGTAGAACTCTATGGAATGTTTGGGTGGCACACGGATGGATAGAATACGCGAACCATGAGCCTCATGCAATATCAGTTCTCCTCGAATCATCGACATCAGGACACATAAATGACCTTGGTATCAAAGTACACCATCTCCCTCTTGGGTGAAGACCTCTACCTTCTAGTGCGAATTGTTTCCTTCAACTTTACCGAATAGGATCCTGTCTTACTTTAGCCTTGACCTCAGTCACCAAAGAAGATTTTGAACCATTACATGCAATGGCGTCACCATCTATTGAATCCATTAGGCGAACCCCTAAAAATGCAAGGCGTGCATCTTTCACCAACTCTTTCCTTCTATCTTCCATATGAGAATACTCTTCATGGAGCGGCCTACTAAGGGCATCCCCAGCTACATTTTCCTTGCCTAGATGATAGAGGACACTCATGCCACTGAGTCCTTGAGCAACTTTAACCATCTCCTTTGTCGCAAAATTCAAATCCTTGGTGAACACACATCTTTTGTAGGCTCTTGTGGTTTAGTGAACACATCACGGATCCCATACAAATAGTGCCTCCAAATCTTTAATGCGAACACCACCACGCAATTCTAGGTCATCGTCGGGTAATTCTTCTTGTGAGTCTTAAGCTGTTAGAGGCTGTCACGATGAAACCTCACCATGCTTCTTCAACACACAACCAAGACTAACCCAAGAGGCATCATAATACACAACAAATTCATTTTGTACCCTCGGAGGTAAGTCCAACTTGTTGGGGATGAAGTGGTCAGTCTTTAAGATTCTGAAAACTCTTCTCCACAGGCATCCGACCCTTTGAAAGTGACTTTCTTACTGCAGGTCCAACTTAGTCAATGGTGCTACAATGGATGAAAATCCTTCAACAAACCTCCTGTAATAGCCAAGTAAACCCGAGAAACTCTGATATATGAAGGATTAATTGGTCTAGGCCAATTCCTCACCACCTCTGTCTTTTAAGAGTCCATACATGCACCCTCTCTTTACACGGCGTGGCCCAAAAATGCTATAGAGTCTAATCAAAACTCACACTTCTTGAATTTAGCAAACAGTCGGCGATCCTTGAGAGTTTGTAGAGATTCCATTCTCAAATGAGCGGCATGCTCCTCCTAGCTCCTAGAGTATATGAGAATGTCGTCTATGAAGACAATCACGAACATGTCCAAATATGGTTTGAACACCTATTCATTAAATCTATAAAAGTTGTAGGAGCATTCATTAGTCCAAAGACATAGCACAAACTCGCTAGTGACCATACAGGAGTCCTAAAGTTGTCTTCATAATGTCACTCTTCCTAACACGAAATTTGGTGATAACCAAATGCGAATCTATCTTTGAGAAGAAATTAGCACCCGCGAAGTTGTTCAAACAAGTCATCAATTCTGGGAAGGGATACTTGTTCTTGATTGTAACCTTGTTCAAGCTGCGGAGTAGTCAATGCACATACAAAGAGTACCCATTCTTCTTTCGAACAAAAGCTGGTACACCCCACAAGGACTTTCTAGGTGCAATGAATCCACTTACCTAGAAGATCCTTCAGCGCTCCTTCAACTCCTTTAGCTTAGCAAATGCCGTATGGAGGTAGATATAGGTTGTTTATCGGGAAGAAGTTATGCAAAGTCAATCTCCCACTCGGGAGGGACTCTGTTAGGTCATCTAGGAAAACCTCTCACAGATACTCGTACAGCATAGGAATTGACTAGAGAATCGGGTTTCAAACATTGCATCCTAAACCCGAACTAGATGGTAAACACAAAACCCTTAGAAATCATCTTTCTTGCCTTAAGATAGAAACAAAGAGACCTACAAACATAATTTGAACTACCATTCCATTCTAGGAATGGCTCACACGAAAATCGAAACTTCTGAGTACGGGTTCTACGGTTCACTAAGGCATAACATGCATGCAACCAATCCATACCAAAAGTAACATTAAAAAATCGAGTCATATATAACTCTACTAGATAGGATGGTGACTTTCTAGAGGATTATGACAGGGTAATTTCTATTACCGGTGAGTTATAGCGAGTCATAGTAGATGAGGGCGAGAAGAGTTGATAGGTTTTAAGACCCCAACTCCGAAACTAATAGCAACATAGGGTGTCATAAAGATAAAGTATCCCTGGATCTAACAATGTATAAACATCCAAGATGGAATACTCATAACAGCCGGTGACGCGTCTGGGAGAGACCTCGCACTCTAACGTGATAAGAGGGCATGAAACACATTCTGCGCTAACCACGGCTGCGCTCTAGTGGATGCAACTGCTAAATTTGAGCATCTTTGGTAGAGGCTATTGAACTAGTAAGCTGGGTCACGGTCTCTACTATGGCCTGTGCGATCACGACAATCTCTAAGCATGTGGTCGGGCTTCCCACACCCCAAAGAAACATGCCCTTTGAACTACTAAGCAGCGTAGGTGTGCCTCCTACCACACACATCCCAAAAGCGGAATGCTAGGATCTCTTGACCTACTCCCTTCACTTCGAGCTTTGATGCCTTCCCCCTCGATCGCGCCTAGACTTGGATGGAACACTAGCGAATGATGGCGGCCCAGAGTGGATGATCTCGGCGGGTGCGACGATGTCCACCACTAGACCTCTGTTTGGGAAAATCCAAAATTGCACGTCACGGCCCTCTTGGCCTCTCTCTCCCTTTCCTTATCTACCTTTGCCTCTGCCCTCACCAGGGCTGCAAGACTAATCGAAAGAGAAGTCAATGGCGTGTAGCATGGGCGGTCTATGATCCTTGACCAAATAATTTTCTACTTTATTCACAAATGTTTGTTCTTGAGCCCTTTGATTGGTCACCATCTCTGGCGCGTACTTGGACAATCGGTTGAACTCTAGAGCATACTCTGGACCCGATGCATGTTATTACTGTTTCCAAATTCACAAACTCGACTAACCTTGATTTCCCTCATCTTCTCGAAAAATATCAATCTAAGAATGCGGTGAGAAACTCATCCCAATGGGACCGCCGACTCCTCGGCTATCCTTCTCACTTCTTCCCTTACTCAACAGAGCAACCCCTCTTCCAAGCGATAAGAGGCTAAGTACGCACACTCCTCTCTCGTCACCGCAATGCAGGTGATCTTCTGGATCTTCTCAATGAACTCGTGTGGGTCCTCATCCTCTCGACCCAAGGAACTCGGGGATTCATCTTGAGGAAATCACAGGGGACTCACAGTACACTCCTTTGCATTCCCGATACAGGGAACATGGTACTTGCACGCTAATTGACTTCCAGTGTGGTCAACGCACCCATGCCAGCACCTAAATGGCTTCCTAAACTCAACATGGGCAACTGTAGGCGCGGGATTTCTTTGGGGCGATCAGGGTTTCTTCAGTGCCCATACTCTATTGCCATCCTCATGGCTATTTCCATTTTCGTTGCCGTTCCTTCTTTCATTAACTCGGCATGGAGGCATGATTAATGCAAATCGTAAAGGCGGAGTTAGAGGAATAGAGAGTTGAACTCATAGCACGAGATAGAATCATGAAGAAGAGAAGTTTCCTTAAACGTCTTGTAACTGCTTCCTGCATTAAGTGTGATGCCTTCACACCCCACAAAAGACTCTGTGCGTGTTTTAGACACCCATAGACACTCTCTAAACCTTTGAGTCGATTTCAAGCTTGTCATGATACGAACATGAGCTCCGGATCTAGACATGAAATCTAGAACCATAAATGGCTCAAGTCAACTCATGACATGAACATGATAACTAAAATCAACATGGTAGTGATAACTAAGATGCCGAAATAGCGGATGTCTACATAACAAAATGTACCATCCAACGGTAATATCATAACCTTGAATACGAAGGTGAATATACAAGTCCTAAGTTTAAAAAGCCTCTACTGGCGGTTAGATGTTGGGACAAGCCCCCTGCTAACTCTAAGTCAAACAAGCCCGACATGACAATGCGAAGATAGATGTCCTCGGAGGATAGGACTCACCCAAGGCGAGTGCGAAATTTGGAACAAGTTGAACTAATGGCGTGTCTAAGTCGATTGCTAGGACACAGCTATCACGAAATGATATAACATAGAATATACGGTCAGTACTTGGAATATGCGAGTATGCAAGGTATGTAAAATAAGTTGTGTAAGTACAAAAGCGGAAACCATGTACATCGTAAGATTACGAGAAAGTAAGAATTGCATGCTATTATCTAAATAAATGCCATAGACATATTTGAATCTCGTAAGCTTGAATAAAATGACCCAAGAAAAAAATTGAAATTCATAAGCTATAATCGATAACCTAATCATTGAGTCAAACCTACGAAACTTAATATCATAACTAAATAAACATGCCTCACTTGAGATCACTTGAGGAATAATGGGAGACTGGTCTTATAACCGACACGATCATGATAGAGCTTACGCGATCCCAACTATTACACTCAAGTGGGAAGAGTCATCCAAATGTCTTGTATCGGGAGCTGAGGCGCTACAATGATATTGATGTCAAGCTGAAGGGCCATTCGGGTCGGGGACTCGCAAAGGAGGTCAAAGTAAACTATAAAATCCTACGTTAGCATGTTGTTAGGACCACGGATTTTGATGAACCCCTAGCCTACTCGGTACTAGACATTGCTCCTAAAAACATGCAGAGTGCTCTCCATCATTTTCAACAAAGCTGAAACCATCGTTTTTTAACAAAGTTGATAATGTAATTTCATGCATAGTCTAAAATATGAATATGAGGAGTCTTAGCTTCAAACATACCATAGTGAATAGGGGAGTATAGACTCTAAAACCATATGGTAAGTTGATTTATAAGCGGGCGGGTAGTATGCTAAATTTGAGTGGGATTAACTAAAATCTGAAGATCATGTATACTTGAGATAGACTTCACTAGTCAAAATCATAGATTCAAATATAGGTAATTTGTAAACATACATACATGCTAGGTATAAATCATACTTGAAATCATCCATCATAAACTACTTTTTCATGAACTTGAATAATTGTATAATCTTCTAAAACTTGAAATCATGAATTTATAATGAATTAATACATGAAATATGCCCATGAATCTTAAAACATGCTTTAAAACATAAAGAGAATTGACCCATAAATAAATCATAAAGAATTTCATAAATTTGAGTTAAAACCCCATAAGATCAATAAACTTAATTTAAGACTTGAATTCATGAACTTGAGGAGGAATATAGGCATGAGAATGAAAGGAAACTCTCATTCATAGTCCTAATACCTGGATAAACTGATTCTCAACTTAACTTTAAAAACCAAGAGATTTGGAGAATTGGAAGATTGTGGGCTTGATCTTCAATAGAAACCTCTAAACTTGCATGCATGGAAGTTGATTTAGAATAGGTTAAACTCCCTAATATATCTCTTTTAGAGATTAAAATGACGTAGTATAGGAGTTAAAAGCATGGGAGATTACAAGAAATTTCTCTAAGAATTGGGAAGAATTTGCACTACTAGGACAGACGGTACCGTGATGGGCCATCACACTCACAAACTGATGCATCATTTGTGCCATCTCCTAAACTATGAGTGAAGTTGGCCACAATCTCGCGCAGTGTACAAGTGACGTGTCATCACGACTCGACGGTCCGTCGGGTCTGTCGTCACCCAGAGTCCGAAAATTTTCCTCAGACGCTCAGCAGAAGGTTCGTTGCTGCTACGACGGCCGTCAGCCCAGCACCGTCGGCAACGCCATCAAACCTAAAAATCACCGGTGATAATATGTTTCCTTCGACAAGCGAGTCACTTATGTCGTCGGGGCATGATGGTCCGTCGTGCGTCGTCACTCCACACACCCGGACACCTTCAATTTTAGTTATTTTCCTTAAATAAGATATTAGAAAGTCTGAGGTGTTATAGTTACATTAGCAAGATGTCAAACTTTTCTTCACAGTGGATTCTTTGCCCAGCGCCCATTTATTTTATTTATTTTTTCTTTTAAAATTTTATTTTAGCATGGAAGTTCCTAAGACATACCTTTTCACGACACATAGGCCGGATCTAAACCTAGAAGTCTAGAACCATAAATGGCCTTAAGATAGCCTATGACATGAACATGATAACTAAAGGGTAACATAAACAAAGCCCGACAACTAAACTCTGAAAAAATGGAAGTACGAATAACAAAATGTCTATCGGAAATATCACTTAACTTTGAAGCCGAAAGTGAATACACCGTCTATTCTTTGAAAAGCCTCTACTAAGCGATGAGATGATCGAGACAAGCCCCAACTATCTCTAGAAGTCGAGACAAGCGACATAACAATATTGAGAAAATTAGATGTCCAAGGAGGATAAGGACTCACCCAAAGCAGGGTCGGAGCTAGAAGGAGGGGTGAACTAACGCGCGTACGAGCACGATCACTAGGACTTGTATCATAAAATGATACGGCATAAAAAGTATGCGGCTAGTACTTGAAATGTAATGATGTTGGATGTAAAATAAAGTGAAAAAGGATGAGTAAGTAAAATTGAAATCATGCATATCATAAATTAGAACATCATAAGATTACGAGTAAAGATTGCATGCTAATATACGAAAATATGAATAACATAGGCCCGGATCTCATAAGCGAATCAAATGACCCAAAGCTAAATGAGATTCATATGTAAAAAATAATAACCTTATCATTGGGTCAAACACCAGCTAAAACATAATATCATAACTGATAGACATGCATAACTAAAATCATGAGGAACAATAGGAGACTCGTCATATAGCAAACACAATCACGATAGAGGCTTGCGTGATCCCATCTATTATACTCAATTAAGGCGAGCCATCCAAGCCTTGTCGGGGATAAGGGTGCTACCATTTTATTGATATCAAGGCGACGGCACCTTGAGGACAGGGGAAGATCATAGGGAGGTCCCAAAGTAACATGTGAAATCCCATGTTGGCATGTATTTTTTGAGACCCGGGGTTTTCATGAATCCTGGCCTACTCGGTGCTAGACATCGCTCCCAAAAATATGCAAGGTGCTCATATCATTTTTCAACGAAGCTAATAATGAAGTACATGCGTAATCCCTAAAATGAGATATGAAGTCTTGGCTCAAACATACTATAATTTGAATAGGGAGTATAAACTCCAAAACAATATATGGTAAGGTGATTTATATAGTAAGACGAGAATCATGAAACATACTGTCAGGTAGGATTATCCAAGTGCCAGAATCATGTATACTTGGAAATAGACTTCACTAGTCAAAATCATAGATTCATATATGGGTAATTTGTAAACATACATACATGCTAGATACATCATCACACTTAAAATCATCAATCATGGACTAACCTTTTCATAAACTTGCATAATTGGGCATAATCTTTAAAACTTGAAATCATGATTTGTAACCGATTAGTATATAAAATCTGCTTATGAATCTTAAAACATGCTTTGAACACATGAGGGGAATTGACCCATAAATAAATCATAGAGAATTTCATAAATTTGGGTAATAACCCCATATGATCATACACTTGAATTAACACTTGAATTCACGACTTGAAGAGAAATTTGGGCGTGAGGTAAAAAGGAAACTCTCATTCATGACCTACACACATACAGGTGAAGCGATTCTCAACAGTTTTGAAGAAATCCAAGAGGGAGATTTGGGGGAGGAGTGGAGGATTTCTAAGCTTGATATTCAATAGAACCCTCTAAACTTTCATGCATGGGAGATGAATGCGTTAGAATAGGTTAAAATCCTTTAATACACTTTGCTCAGGCTTAACACGACTTGTTTTAGGGCTTAGGAGATTAAGAATTACGAAAATACCACTTACTAATTTCGCGAAAAACTATCACTACCGGTCAAACAAAGGAATTTGGATGAGTGGAAATCACCAAATTGGATGACTCATCATCCACTCTCGTCGTTACCCTTTGGGAAAATTCTACTTTTGACTAGCTGTGGCAGGCGACATGACGGAGTAGTAATAAGGACAATGACACCGTTACTTTCACCGTTGACATTTGTGGTCTCCTCTCCGCCAACCTTGTGACGGCCCAGTGGGCGGGGAAATTTGGCACCACGACTTGTCCTCAGTAATGCGACCTTTGCCCAATCCTCCTTTAACCACGATTGGTGGGACACAGTCGTTGGGTAGCATCGACTGGTGGTTCTTAGTTAACTCTTTGCACGAGAATGTCACCTCCTCAACTAGTCGCCATGAGTCATAGCGACCCGTTAGGTCACACTGCAGTCCTTTGGGCGACTCGTTATGTAACTTTTTAGGTGTGAAATTTTACTGTTTTCTTAGTTTCAACTCACGGGCCGATCTTTAGTGAATTAGGATATAGCATACCTTGATCCTATCCTCTTCTTGGTTGTACACATCCCAATTCCCAAAATGAATTTTTTTATTTTAAAAAAAATGAATGGGGCTCTAGGATGTGTGGGCCCGAAGAGATAGATCAAGATTATCATTGTAGGAACTTTTCACGCCAAAATGAAATTTGAAATAAATAAATAAAATAAAATAAATAAGGGCGTCGGACTAAGCACGTTAGGAAGAAGAAGTTTGGCGATCACACATTAGTGTAACGAGAATAACAAATGGAGCGTGAGACTTGACTCATTTTACCAGGTACATAACCCCTGGTTACCCTTTTGGCCTTTTTGCTCAACTTTTTCAATTAGATTTAGGAATCCTAATTAATTATTTAGTTACTATAACCTTTATTTTAATTTATATGACACAACTTTTTGAGTCGGTATAAAAAATTTACATATTTTTATTTATTAATGTTAATATTATTAACATTAAATATTTTAAGTTTATTGGAAATTAGTTATTTAACAAAAAATTCACAAAAATATACCTTTTTACTTAAAAATTATTCAATTTTAAATATAAACTTTAAAATATTATAAAATCTTTCCATATTTATTAGTTAGTCAAAAGTACATTATACAAATTGAGAGTGACGAAGTAGTAATAGACATTAAGTTTTTTCTTTGGTAAAAAAACAAAAATCCCAAATACTATCTACAGAAACCGAAAAGCCTTTCATTCTGGTTCACTCTCCGCCGCCGACGCCGGCAGTCTTCGCTGAGGTTCGATCGATTCTCTTCTCTATCTTTTATTTCATCGTCTACTTAACATCATACAAAACACGAATAAAACGAGGAAAAATCTTTCTACTACATGTAGAAGAACAAAAAAACCAAATCGAGCTAAAACTTTATCAAAACCAATGATTTGAGCTAATGTTTACACCAAATTATACAACGAGCATTTTGATCGAAGGATTTTTTTTAGCAGAAACTGAAATTCTTCATGAAACCCTAAATCAAGACATGAATGGGTTGGTCAACATGAAACCAAATGAAGATGAAATTGTTTGGTAGAGACAGAATTTACGACTAGAATAAGAAATCTCATGCTTAGATTATTCATGTACAGGGAGCTTGTGATTTGATCTGTATTTAATTGTTGTTTGCTACATGGAATTCCTTTTTGATGAAACTCATAATTTTTTACTTCTGAAGGTGGTACTCTCGACTAATTCCACCGGGTTTTTGTAACCTCTGACCAGCCTATCAAGACTTGAATAGGGAGTGATCGGGGTTAAGTTGCGTGGCAAAAAAGTACTATTCGCTCTTTGGTAGGTAGGAAGAAAGACCTAGTGTATTTTGGGTTTGAAAATCTTTAGAAGGCGAAATGTTCTAAAACAATTAATAACTAAAAGATGAAAAGTTTTGTTGTGATATAATTTTAGTAGAAGCAAATGATTCCAACTACAGTGAAAGGCTTCATAGAGTGCCTGAAAGAGGAGGTTTTCTTATTTGTAATTAGCCTATATGTAATATTATATTTGATTATACTTTCATTAGTAGAACTCCATGCATTGTCTTCTTTATGTCAGCTTTGATTTATACAATTTTAGTTCTATCAAGTATTTTTATGACTTAGCTATATCTTACTACGTAGTTTGATTTATAAGTTATCGGTTTGTTCCCATTCATCGAATTCTTTTTAAATTCCGTTCTTCAAAGCTTGAGGAATGTCCATAACAAAATTCTTGGTGTTGCCACTTTGGCTCAGGTTGTCGGTGGTTCGGTTGTGAATGTGACAAAGAATTTCAGTCGAGGTCCTGTTGCTGTTTCTCCCTATTCTTTATATGAACAAAACTGTTGCGGTACAGTACCAGGGCCCAGTATTATATTGAAGAAACTTTGGATTTTAGGTCCATTTTCATCCTTTTTTTTGTTTCTTTCCTCATTTTCTTCGGTAGTATTTTGGTTTAATTTGGCTTCGATTCCAGAAGTCCTAGCATGTTCTATCAAGGCTCCTTATTTTTGGCCTCATAATTAGAGGCAGTTTTTCGACTCTTTTCGGGATACCATTATATTTCTTTAACTGTTTGGGGCTAAATTAAACAAAATAAAAAGTCATCTATTATCATGCCTCGTTCTCCTCTTTTCCATTCAGTGACAGCTCAAGACGCCTCTTTGCTCATTGCTAGTGAGGAAGAAAAAGAAAAATCCAGAATAGAAAAGAAAATCAAGCATGATGAATCAAGGTGCAATTTCCTCTTCCCCTTATTTTTTCTGATTCTTTCTGGGCTATAAACTTTGTGCCTTACTAAGATTAATCAGTTTTCTAACAACAGATAAAGAAAAGCTTTAACCCTTACATAAGATCATTTAAATTCTGTTTAACAGATAGAGAAAGCGTTGCGGTTGAAGGGGATATAGAAGATAGAATTAGTGTTCTACCAAGAAATGTTATTGATTGTATCCTTGAGCTCTTGCCCGTTAAAGAAGCTGCAAAAACTTGTACGTTGTCTAAAAGTTGGAGATATGTTTGGAGCGAGCTTCCAAAAATGGTGCTGGATTACGAGTTTTGTGATGAGTTAATAGAAGAGTCTGAGTCAAATTCAGAGGGTAGTAGATGGGTCTGTTACTGCATATGAGCAAGATTGTAGAAGTTTGTTCTTGGCCGTTAGAGTAGAAGATTTAGCTTCATATGCAGCTATTGATAGATGGGTGCTCTATGCCACCAGAAATAGTGTCAAGAAGCTAAGCCTTAGAATCTCAAAGATTGATGATCGCACCTATACACTGCTCTTGTGTATTTCACTGTCCAACCCACAGCACAGTTGGAAATCGCTAGCTGTTCCTTCAAACCACCCAGTTCTTTTCTTGGCTTTCCCAATCTTGTAACCCTTCGGTTGGCATCAATAACCTTTTCAGAGTCTTGTGTTATCAAGGCCCCTCTTCTTGCTAATTTGATCTTGAACTGTTGTGATGGTATGCAATACCTAAACATTGTTTCACCAGTGTTGAAGTCCTTGAATGTTTGTTACCGACACTCCTATATCGCGCTAAATTGCTTTATGAACTGCAAAAATTTGAGAGATTTAGGACTTGTATTTGCGGAAGTGGTTGATAATCCAAATCATAATCGTAGATCTACGTTGGAGAATCTTCTTGTTAGCTTGCCTGCACTTGAGATACTCCTGTTAGATTCACTTTTCATTGAGGTACGACATGGACTTGTCGTTTCACTTGAATATCTCTTATAGTGTGATTATATCCAAGTGAGATTATAATTATTGTATTTGCTCCAAAGTTTTTGATTGCAGAAGTAGTTCCATCAAACGGTCCTCCTTTATGCTGAACTGCTTGCGGAGTCTATCGCTCAGTGTTTGACTTTGACAAATTGGGTCATATTTGCCTACGTTCTACAATTGATAAAGTGTTCCTCCAATTTAAGTGTACTTGATTTTGGTGAGAAATATTAGATGTATCTGGTGGTTCATTTTGCTCTTCATATATTTGAAGTTGTAGCTAAAATGACTTAGTGTTTGCTTATACCATTAGGTCAAAGGTACCAATGATAATGTTGAAGCATTTTTGAAATGTCTGAAGACGCCTGGCTGCTTGCAACTACCCTCAACAAGCTCGGTATGTGAGCTTCTTTGGTTTTGCTTGTCCAAAATGTGTGCTGATTTTTGCAATGATATTCCTTTCTCAGGCTCCATCTTTGCTAAGGATCTTCATTGAACAACCCATAGGCTTTGATTTCAGAAATGCCGGCCATAAATTGAGTCGTTTACCCAGAGCTTCCCCTAAGGCTGAGCTAGTTTGTGATTTGAGGGTGGGAAGTTAAATTGATGCATTATCTGTTTGTCCTCAATAAGTTTTGTTAGAGAGAGGGAATATATTGACAAGTTCTGTAAACTTGTGGAGTTCCTTCAGTAAATTTGTTCCTGAGTCCAGTCTGCTTTTTGTATGATGATGAAAAACATCAATATATTTCCTTCTTAATCATCAACCAACTATTGTATTGTCTTCTTCTTCTTAATAGGTGGTAAGCCATTCTGTTTTCCACTGACCCCTGTAAATGCTGCTCGTCAAATCGAAATAATAAGAAAAATCATCTCCCTCAACTCCCTGCAAACTTTGTGTTGATTGGTCTTTTCAAGAAATATAGATGCAGTATTTCCTATATTGATTTTCTTCAAACGAATCTTATTTTGAGAGATTATGGACCTTATGGTATGAAAGAATAAATTTATGATTTCATTCATAGATCGTGTCTCCAGTGTTCTCTTTATGACCAGATATTTCCTATATTCTTTTTCCACTTTCATAATCAAGTTGGTACACATGACGGACTGGTCCAATTACTCTTGTGAAAGTTCATGTATGTTTAAGCAAAAGAATTTCTGAGTTAAGTTATCCCAATTTAAACATTGTATGCTTTTAAATTAAAAAAAATTACTTGCAGTCCCAAATGCTCAAATTTCAAAATTGATTTGGCTATTTTCCCTGTTGAGTTTAATTAGAAAAAGTGTATTGTAATTTCAATAACTTTCTTAGAACAAACATGTTCGGCATATTGAACATGAGCGGCGGAAGAAACGTTTTGAAGCTATTGTACAAATCATTCAATGTTTTTGGGTCTACAATCTTAATATTTATAGCTTCAAATCTACGAATAGGGAATACTTGTATGAGACTTCTCAAAAAGATTGATATTCCATGGAGGAAACGGGTCCTAGTATAACCCACGTTCTTAGATTGTAAAACACAATTCCCGAAATGTATAGAATTTTTCTCTCAATGCGATTGTGCATGTTTTGGGCTATCACCAAATCCAAAGCGTGTGGGAAACTTTCCTTCTAGAAGTTTGCAAAATCTTGTAGTATTTTATTGCTTCTAAAAAATCGATTTCTTCATTTCCAAGTTAATTAATTAATCGGTAAACGGGGACCACAAATTTAATTAACGAGACTTTCAATTATGGTATTAATTCGGAAAATGAATGAGTGTCTGTCATAATAAATTACAGTTATAAGGCACAATAATTGCACTCCTTGTATAATTTTAAAATCGTTCATTAAATCTTATTTAACTCCTATGTTAAGATTACATACACTAATAAACCTAGATTAAATTTCGACTATTTAATTCATTGATTAATTTAATTCTTTGTTCAAAACTTAGCTTCTTTCATGTGATGGATACAAAGTCCACCTGTTGGGTTTTCATATGAGAAACTTATAAGTAATATAAAAAGGGAGTATCCTCTCATTAATCTCAAGGTCGAGACATGAATTCCATAAATAATCATTATTTCACAAATGTCATTTTCCATAAATTAACCTATTGGAAACATTTTAACTACTTAAAAGAGTTTTCTTTGTTTTGATATATCAAGATAATAAACAAATTACATTGATCATATAATTATATCAAGATTAAGAGTATAAGTACAGTTTAATGATCTAGAGAAGATGTTTCATAAAATTGAACATAAACAACATCTCTCTTGTTCAGTTCGATTACACACAAAGTGTACTACCACAAGAAAGAGATGAAATACAACCATCACCATAATCAAGAATAAATTATATTTAATCTTGTGCTACAATCATCAAAATATTTTTCCAACCTCATCTTTGATCGTGAACATAATTTTTTAACTTATAAGTAGATAATTTATTCTTCCACGCATGAGCCATAAAACTCCATGCACAAAATCATCTACTTTATAAGTAAGGGATACATATGTAAATAAAATGATCTATTTAAAATTAAAACTTTATTAATGCGAATAAATAAATAAAAGTCTTAGATAAAAATGAAACATAATATTATACTAAACTACATAGTTAATAGTATATCTAGCGATCTCTCAATTAGACTCCTTAATCATGCACCTACAACGTTAATGTCTATTCCTTCTACATGTTTATCTTAAGGCTTTTGTCAAGCTCTTTGTAAATGGGTCCACCAAATTATTCTACGATGCAATCTTTCAAAACTTTGACATCACCCCTCTATGTTATGTACCCAGATTAAGTGATGTGTTCTTTATTATGTTGCTTCTCTTTGACTTCGTGGTTCCTTTTAGTTGCAACCGCTCTGCATTATTATCACAATAAAGTGTAATTGATGTTTGAACAAAGGAATCACTCAGCTATTTTAGAAAGCTCCGAGCCAAACAACCTCCTTAGCGCCTTAGGCGGCACATGTCGGTTTCCATCTTTGGAATCGGCAACACATAATTGTGATCCTCGTCAACGGCTCCACCAAGTAAAGCACATATCCTAAGGTAGATTTTCTAGAATCTGTCCCCAGTTGAAATTTGAATCTGTTTACCAAAAAGGTACTAGATCGCGTGAAAAACCAACATATAATCCACTGATCATACCGGATACTTAATTATATGTAGCTGCGGTTCAATGTTCTTTTACGGGATTAGGCGAAAAAATCTGCTAACCATGTCAACATGACACATATATCACGTCACAGGGCATAACATAACATACACTGAGACTCCTGTGATAGAAGCATGAGGGCCAGTTTTCATCCTCTCTATCTTGTTAGGTCATTTTGGGAGAATGATCCTTCGATAGAGAACTTCCATGCTAAAAGAAGAAATCCCTTTTTAGATCTTGCATTTTAAACTGGTAAAATAACACCAATATAAAGTGCTTGAGATAAGCCTAATATCCTTTGCTTGTGATCTAGCATGAGCTTGATCCCAAAGATATGATCGCTTCACCTAAGTCTTTTAGATTAAAATGCGAGGACAACCCTCCTTGATCTATTTGACATGCTCACATTATTTCCTATGAGCAAGATGTCAATATACATACAAAATCAAAATGTTATTTTATCTCTCTCAGACTTTTTATAGATGCAGCTCGTTATCACATCGATCAAAATCAAAGTCTTAATCAGAATTTCAAAACAAGTATTCCGTGCCTGTAGATGCCTGTTTCAATCCATGAATGGATCTTTTCGACTTACACAATATGTGCTTAGGCCCTTTCCACGAAACCCTCTAGTTGTATACATATATGCACTTTCGTCAAGACTTTAATTAAGGAATAGTCTTGACATCCATTTGTACAAATCTAAGTAATCATAATGGCGCAATGGATAAGAGAATTCTAATCAATTTAAGCATCGCTACCAGTGAAAATTTCCTCATAATCAATTTCTTCTTTTTGAATGAAACCCTTTGCAACAAGCCTAGCTTAAAAGTTTGCATTTTTCATCCTCCTCTACATTTCTTATAGATCCATGTACATCAATGGGTTTGACTTCCCACGGTGGTTATGCGAATTCCAACCTTGATTAGATTACATAGACTCCATTTCATGAGATATTCTTGAAGTAATCTTAATCATGAGATATTCATCATAAAATTTGAACATAATGATCAGGTTTAGAAATAAAAGATCATATAGTGTATCATACTTGAAATCATATGTGAAAACTTATAAAGCCCGATCAATGGGTCAAATATATTTATAAAATATATCATCATAAGACATGAATTATGAATAACTTAAAATATGAGGAACAATGGAAGGCTTTTTATAACCAACACCATCCACGATAGATCTTCTGGTTATGCCCAAACTATCTACATCAGTGATGACCATCCTAAAGCCTTGCCCGGGCGAAGCGATGAAGGTGTGGCTCTTGAGAGGTCAGTGTAGTATATACCTATGGTGTGCGTGGTGCGAGACTGGGTCATCGGAATTCACGGCCTACTCGGTGCTAGAAACTACTCCCAAAACATGCATATTGCTCATAATCATATTATCAAATCATAGCTTAAATGCATTTTCTTGGAGTCTTGACTCCAAACATCTCTAGCCAAATTGATCTTGTAAGCCTTAGCTAAAAATCATGATAAAAAATACTTTTCTTTACATGACTTTCAAATCATGAAAATCACTATGCCAGATAAGTATTCATAAATTAAAGTGAGAATCATAATTTTAACAATGCGTAAACATTCATCCATACTTTGACTGTTGCTTCATACTTGAAATAAAATGGGCTCGTAAGCTTAGGGGTATAAATCATGCATAATAGGAAAAAATTATCGCAAGTTGATCATCCAATTCATGAGAAATTTGAGGAGTTAAATAAGACCTAATATACATTTCCATCAAATGGAATTTGAGAGAATTGAACCATAGAGATATCATGGATAATTGTATGGAGGTGGGGTTAAACTCTAAAATTTCACAATTTAGAACTTAAAGAAGTGATAGAGATTATGGAATTTATCTTCAGAAAAGGGCATGTGGGTGAAAAGGATTTTCCCCATTCATAACCCTACATACGGACTTGAAGAATTCTTAACTTGATTGGAGACCTAAAGAATTCAGATGAAGGAGATGATGAAACCCTAGATCATCTTGAGGATTTGATCTTCGTGAGTTAGGGCGTTAGGAGTATAATGAGGGTTAGGATGATTAAAACCTAAAAACACCCTTTAGGAGGCTTAAAATGACTTTCTTTGAGAATCGAACTGAAAAAGCTGACACCCAAACCCAGCATTCCCTTGACGATCCTTCGGGTCCCGACACATCATTGCACATTGCAAGCGCCAAAATCCATTCTACGATATTTTCTTGATACCTCCCATAATGATTCGTCACTACATAGCAGTCCCTTAGCTAGTCATTATGACTCTCTGAAACCTAAACTTTCTCGGCTTTCTTTCACCCGGCAGTTTGACGAGTTGTTAAAGTTGACCTAACAGTCACTTGACATCATTCTATGATACAGTGCAAATTTTCTGTTTTCTCATTTCATTCCCTCGGGGTATGGTCTTAAGGATTTTGGGAATTGAAATTATCTCCCCCGCTACAGGAACATTAGTACTGAATGTAGATTAAGAATATTAAAAAGCAAGGGAAAGAATTGCAATCCCATAATTGAACAACTATAGTTGAAAACGAACGGAGTGGCCCAGGCTCCGTTGAAATACATAGTAGGCGAATTCATGAAACATATATGCATGCTATTACATGAAAGGAATTGAGAGACATGAACTTGAACGAGCGAATAGAGTACTAAGGAGAATTGGTGCCTCATGCTAGAAGCCGAACGGGAGATGGGAAAAGATATAGGTATTTAGCCATCATATCTTCTTGGCTTCCCATGTAGCTCATCCAACAAGCTTATTTCTCTAAAGTTTCACTAAAATGTTTCCTTCTTCCTCAACTCCCAAACTGGCGATCAAGGATCTTGTCGGAACCACTTTGTAGTGGGCTATCCGCACCTGATGATTTCTCTGAAACAACTGAAGCCCCGGATCCTATTACTTTTTCATAGAGACACATGGAAATGTTTGGATGCACGAAGCTAACTCATTTAGCGTTCCAACTTATATTTTCCAACTCGTCTCGAATCCTATAAGGACCAACATTCGGGGACTAAGCTTCCCTTTCTTCCAGAACCTCATAACTACATTCATAGGAAATCTTGAAATACGCAATCATACGACCTCGAACTCAATCTCTCTCCTCCTAACATACACATATGATTTCACATTTGACTACGAGCTATTTTGACCTTTCCTAATAAAATGAACCTTCTCCATAGCCTCGTAAATGAATATCGCCCTATAAACATAGCCTGTCTACCCTCCAGACCTTGACTAGGTGATCTACACCTCTTCCGTAAAAGCCTCAAATGGAGCCATGCAGATGTTGAGTGATAGTTGTTGTTATGGACAAACTTGATGAGAGGCAAGTGATCATCCCAAATACCCTTGAACTCAATCACACAAACTCTCGAAGCATGTCCTCTAGAGTACGAATGGTCCGTTCGGCTGATCATTTGTCTGTGGATGAAAAGTCGTACTAAGTCTTCACACAGTACCAAGTCCCTTTCGAAATGATCTTGAGAATTGAGAGGTGAAGCTGAACACTTCTATATGAGATAATGGATAGAGGAATTGCATACAGCAACCAACTCCCAAATGTACAATTTAGCATATTCCTTAGGTTTGAATCGTAGTTTTGACCGGTAAGAAGTGAGCTGATTTGGTCAACCTATTTACAATCACCGATATAGAGTCATATTGTCAGCGCATACAAGGCAACCTGTGAATGAAGTCCATATTGATCTCTTCCCCACTTAAACATAGGAATGCGTGTCACGAAGCATACCTCCGAGTCTCTAATGTTCATTCTTCACTGTTGACAATTTTAGACACTTAGCCACAAATTCCACTATGTCCTTCTTCATGCCATTCCACTAATAGACTTTACGTAGGTCTCGGTATATCTTGGTGAATTTTTGGATGGATAGAGAGACAGGCCATGAGCCTCGCTCATTGTCAGCTCTCTCGAGTCATCCACTGTTGAGACACATAATCGACCTTGATATCGGCGTTCACCATCTCCCCCTTGGGAGAAAACCTCCACTTTCTAATTTTGAACTATTTCCTTCAACTTTATTGGATAGGATCCTCATCTTGCATTGCTTTAACCGAGTCACCAATGAAGATTACGACCTGTCTGAACAATAACACCACCGTTGTAGTCTATAAGGCAAACTCTAAATGAGTAAGCCTACTTGAGCATCCTTCACTACTCCTTTCTCCCATTCTCAACATGGGACACACTCTCCATGGACAGCTTACTAAGCATCCATCACTATATTGGCCTTGCCCGGATGATAAGGACACTCGTATCATAATTCTTGAAGCTCTTGCCATCTCCTTTGCCACAAAATTACGAGATCCTTAAACATATACTGTATCCTCTTATGGTCCATGAACCTACACACCCTTGCTAGACACCACATGACCCAAAGAATGCTATTGAGTTTAGCCAAAACTTGCACTTGCTGAAATTAGCAAACAGGCGTGATCCTTGAGTGCACAGCACAATCCTCAAATGAGTAGCATGCTCCTCCTTACTCCGAGAGTATATAAGGATATCATCTATGAAAACAATAACGAACATATCTAAATATGGCTTGATCACCACAATTCATCAAGTACATAAAAGTTGTAGAATTTCTTTAGTCCAAAGACATAACCACAAACTCATAGTGATTATCTTTGGAGTCCTAAAAGTTGTCCTCGGTATATCCTCTCCTAACCTTTGGTGATGATAGCCATATGTAGAGGTCTATCTTTGAAAAACACTAGCACCTTGAAGTTGATCAAGCAATTCGTCAATCTGGGGAGGATACTTATTCTTGATTGTGACCTTGTTCAAGTGACGATAATCTATGCACACATCCTAAGAGAGCCATCCTTCTTCAGGAACAAAGATAATTGGAGCACCTCATGAGGGCTTACTAGGCCTGATGAAACCCTTATCTAAGAGATCTTTCAACTACTTCTTCAACTACTTTAGCTCGGATGGAGCCATTCTTTAAGGAGGAATGGATATGGGCTACGTATCAGGGATAAGGTCAATACAAAAGTCAATCTATCTCTTAGGAGGGATCATGGTAGGTCATATGTGTTAGGCTGCACGACCCTGAGTTCGACTTAAGCTGTTCCCTTTCACAGGATGAAAGCAATTCGTGAACGTGTTCCACTTGACGAATAAACGGTAAGTAAATAGACATAGATTTAACGTGGAAAACACGACTCTAAAGGTAAAAAAATCATAACACAGTACTCCACGAGGATTTTTTCTCCAATCTTCACTAAGTCCAAGAGCCTTGAAATAGTTGATTACAGCTTTTGCAATCGAGGAATTACTAGCTCTAATTCCTAATTGTTCAATCTTCAACTCACAATGTCTTTCTAGTAACACGACTAAGACCAACTCTTCTCAATTCGGTTTATAGCTCACTAGAATTGAGAGTACAACCATTGCAACTCAATGTCGACTTCTAGTATAAGAAAACCAAGCTTAATACTTTACTAGAATGTCAACAAGAATCTCACCAAATGCAATAAACTCCTTTTCTCTCTTTGTGATTATGCCAAGTACTCACGAGATATCACCTCCTTTATATACCGCACGCATCTAGGGTTGTTCTTCCTTCCAAGTTGTTTATGGCAGCACCTTTGACTCGCCTTAAGGTCCTTCTCGTGGCAAAGTCTTTATTCAAGTTAATCTTGCACTTGATTGTAATATGAAATTAGACTCTCAACTCTTGAATTATCCGTGATTTCTTGAGTTTGTTGAATATTGCTTATCATCTTCTTAATTCTCATGCCTTAGCGATGAATATTTCTTTTGCATCTTAAGTATTGTGCTCAACCATTCATTGGACACATTTTTATTCACCTATTTCATCAATTAGTTGTCAATCATCAAAACTACAAAGCTCCCAACAAATTTCCCCTTTTGATGATGACAAACACAATGCCATTAATTCTACTTGACATTACCTATAAGCAAAAACTTTTGAATGAAACATGTTAGTCTATGTGGGTTATCTTATTGCATTGCGAATCATATGTTTTTTCTTCCTCCGTTTGGCATCATCGAAAAAGGGCGAGATCAATGAATTATAACAAACTAGTTAAGCAACCTAATTCCACAGGGGCAATGCAGATAAGCAAGATAACATTTTAATACAAGAGAGTGAATAAAAGTGCGGTGAGATATAACCATTGGAAATAACACAAGCAATTCATTCAAAGCAAGGAAGTTCTTAATCACAACCAAAACATTCTTGAAAAAAAATAAAAAATAGCTAATCCACGAAGGGTAGGTCAAACAAAAGCTAGGAACAAGCATAAGTGGTTCTAGGAAGGAGGGGCGAGGAAGCAATTGGGACAAGCATTTAATGGTATCATTTGCATCTCTTCCGATCTCAAGGGTAGCCTCCAACTCGGTGATCTTTGCACGAAGAGCATCCCTTTCTTGAGCATGTGCAAGATGAGAAACCTCTAATTCAACAGTCTTTTCTGTTGGGCATTTGCATCTTTTGGAAAGAATTATTAGCTCTCCTCATTGAAGCGGGTAAGTCAACATGTTTCACCTCCCCAAGAACATACTTAGTTATGCGAAGGTCCATCTTGAGCAGGGTTGAATAATCCTCAAATACATAAGACAACCAAAAGCATAGGGAAGGGCATGTCCTTATCATCCTTAGTAAGAACCCACTTTGCATATGCTTCACCATGAGGAAGGGTAAATCAATCTTAATCCCGGTGTCTAATAATTCCATTAGAGAGTGAGATCAAGATAGTTGTCCTCAGTTCTTCCCATCTTCCTCAAGAGGCCAGTGCCCATGAACAACATCGAAATACAGCGATGGAGTGGGGACATTTCTTTATTTTGAATCAGATCTTGGACAAAGTTGGTTGACCAGAGAATTTTCTGCATATATCGCTAGAAGAAGGCAAGTTTTCAATGGTGGCAATTCAAACGTGACATAAATCCCACTCACCATTGGGAATCCCAAGATACACCGGTCCAAATCTTGACCACTAAATGAATAAAGACTCCTGACGGTAGAATAAAAGAGAACCATTTGCGAGTCCCATGAGCATGAACTCAGCCCTTCAGGTTTTGCTAAATTTTCTCAGATAATCACCTTGAAGAGCAGGGGATGTCTCACCTTGAGCTTCTAATTTTTCAAGCAAAACTTCATTTACGGGCCACCAAACCAGTCACCACCCTTCCCTGAAGAACAATTCATTTTTTGAAAGTGGACGGAAATGGTCTAGTTGGTTGTCAGTGAGGCCGAAGTATCAAACCCGCGGACATATCTTCATCAAAAATCATCGAATCGAAGCCATGTGGGATGGAAGCGAGCGTTCCAAAGTTAGGTCTTTATAGTGGGGGAAGGGTCTTTTGAGGTAGAAGTGGAGGATTTTTTAGGAGTGGTTTGGGAGAGGGTTTAGTGGAGGTTTGGGAGAGGGTTTAGTGGAGGTTTGAGTCAGTTCGGAGGAGGATTTTTGGAGCTTGGAGTTTGGAAGGGGTTTTTGAAAGTGGTTGTGAGAAAGATTGTGGAGTAAGCCTATAAGGAGTCTGCGTGGCATAAGAGAGAGTTTGGACGACCCCGAAAGATGTGGGTTTGGGAATGTTCTTTTGACCACTTTGGATTTTTGGTGATTTGAGCAATACATCCTTAGACGAGGGAGGGTGGTTTTGAAAGAGGTAGAAGATTTCTTTTTCTTTCTCTTGTGAAGAGCTTATCCAGAAGATTCTCATCTTCACGCCTTTTTCAAGTTCGAGTAAGAGGAAGACGAGTAGACATGGAGGAGATGGTTCATGATCGGGATAAGAACGGGGGAACCAAATTTCTTTCTTAATCGGGTTCGAACCCTTGGAGAATCGGGTCTCAATAGAATTCCTTCATTTTTGAGCTGATTGAAGTGGAGCTATATCATAGATTTTGATGGATAGAACTAGATGAAAATGAGGTGGGATGATTGAGAGAAAGCTGTGCTTTAAAGCGTTCCCATCTTTCATAAATGGACATTTTATTTGAAATGGGAGGGGAATGTTTGGAGAGGGTGTTTTGGTGTGTGAACCACCCAGCTCTTGATATATAGAGCAAGTTTTCGAGCTGGTAACAATTTTGCGAAGAAAGAAGAGGAAGTAGAGCCATAGTGGTGAATTTTAGGAAGAACTTTCAACTTAATATTACGTGGAATCATCCAGGGCTACTACTATATAAGAGCGAAAAAAAATTGGAAATGAAATCATGTGACATTACTTCTCATCAATGGGTTGTCGGTAGGAGGCGTGATAGGTAGTGGATGGCAGTTTTGACTTATGGGAAGGGAAGAAGTAATGGCGGTTATAATGATAGATGAAAGGATGGAACACTTTCGGGCATAACTATTTCTCATTACTTGGTAAAGTATTGTGAATAAGAACATACGATAGCTATGAATGACTGCCTACATAATCTTGATATCAACTGTACAAATTAATACACACCTTTTGTCAAATATTAAAAGTTTATCTTGTACTTGGGACACACGAGTAATGTGCAAAGCTAGGATGAATAACATAGTTAGCAATAAGACAAAGTTGCTTAATCCTAGGCAAATCATTGAATGTGGTTTATGCATTTAATGTCTCAATTATAACTGTTCTTTAAAATGATCTGCTTAAGACTTTGGTAAAAAATATAAACAATTTTCTCTTCGAGTGGAACAAAACATAATTGAAATATGGTCTTTCTCAGCATTGTCTCTAAGAAAATGATGAAGCTTATATCAATATGTTTGATTCTCTTATATTAGCTGTGGATTTTTGGCAATGTTTATGGTACTAGTATTATCACAAAGGATTGTTTATCAACATCAACTCCATGGAGAGCAACAAAAGTCCACGGACCTCCCCAATTGAGCACTAGCAGAGTAAAATCTGCTGTGGCGGGACACCGCCAAATCAATAGTTGTTGTGATCATAATAATTGTGCCTGACAGAACCAGCCGCTACATATTTGGCCTCGACGGTAGACAAAGCTCAAAGTGCATTCTTTATGGACCAGGAGATCAAACATGCTCCAATGAAGTGCGCCATGCTTATAGTGCTTTTCCTATCCATGGAGATCACTCCGGTATAATCGGTATGCATATCCTACCGAGAGAAGAAAAATTCCTTCCTTTAGACCTATAATCCAAGATCGGTTAACTCCCTTGAGGTATCTCAAAATTCTCTTAACAACTTTTAGATGTGACTCTTTAGGATTTTCTTCAAATCCTTTGAAAACCAAGCGCAAACATGTCAGTTCTACTAGCAGTGAAATAAAGGAAAGATCAATCATACCTACGTACCACTCAAGCTCATGGATGGACATTTCAATTAAGGTCCAATTTTTGGCATTGGCAATAGGAGTATCAATCTCTTTGGAAGACCCCATATTGAATCTTTTGATAACTCTTATACTTTTGTTGATGGATCAAGAATTATGGTGGGAGTTTGCTTAATTTGTAACCAAAGGAAATTTAATTCTCCATCATGCTCATTTCAAATTCTCCATTCATGAGCATGGAAAATTCTTGAGTCATGAGACTACTTGTAGAACAAAATATTATGTCATCTACATACACCTGCATAACCAACAGATCATGACCTTTTGTTTTAAGAAGAGTGTGTTGTCAATCTTTCCTCTAGTATGCCAGTTCTCCAAAAGGAATTTTGAAGCCTTTCATACCAAGCTCTTGTAGCTTGCTTCATATACAAAGCTTTGTCTAACTTGTAGACATAATTAGGGACATAATTAGGAAATTCAGAACTTTCAAATCCTGGGGGTTGTTTCACATAGACTTCCTCTTTCAGATAACCATTCAAGAATGCACTCTTAACATCCATTTGATAAAGAGTGATTTCTTTGAAAGATGCAAAAGCTATGAGTAATCTGATAGCTTCAAGTCTTGTAACAGGAGCAAATGTCTCATCATAGTCAATTCCCTCTTCTTGACTATATCCTTGAACCACTAATCTAGCTTTGTTTCTTATAACTGTTCCATGTTCATCTATCTTGTTCCGGAATACCCATTTTGTTCCAATCATAGTTATTCCTTCAGAGGGAGGTACTAAGTGCCACACTTTGCTTCTTTCAACCTGATTTAGCTCGTCTTGTATAGCCAGAATCCAATCTTCATCAAGTAAAGCCTATTTTACCTTTTTGGGTTCCAGTTTAGATAAGAATGTATTGAAGGCACATAAGTTCTTTAGTCTTGATCTGGTTGTAATCCCAGAGGTGAGATATGTGACAACATTTTCAATGGGATGTGAATCCTGATACTTGTAGCTTTGTAGCTGCAATCCTTGTGATGTTCCTGCATGTGAGTTTGCTTGCTGCATTGATGATGACTCAGCTTCATTACATATTGTTCCCTTTGTCAATGAGCCCATCTCAGATGAAACCGTTGATACGACCTATTCCTGAGATTGTTCATCATTTTCGCTTTCATCTTGCATGTTAGTCTCAAGCATTACATAAGACTCATCAAAAACAACATGCACACTTTCCTCAACATGGTTTTTTTTCTTTTGTTTGGCACTCTATAGGATTTACTATGTTGGGAGTAGCCTAAAAAGATTCCCTCATCACTTTGTGCATCAAATTTTCCCAGATTATCTTTTTCATTATTGTGGATAAAGCATTTACACCCAAAGATTTTAAGATTAACAATATTAGGCCTCCTGCCTTTGAGTAATTCATAGGGAGTCTTTTCTAATAGAGGTCTGTTCATTCGTCTATTCAATATGTAACAAGCAGTGCTTATGGCTTCAGCCCAAAGATTTTTTGCAAGATTGCTTGCAATCATCATAATTCTAGCCATATCCTCTAAAGTCCTATTTTTACTTGCAACTACTCCTTTTTGCTGAGGTGTTCGAGGAGCAGAGAAATTATGATCTATTCCATTTAATGAACATAATTCTAAGAATTTAGTATTTTCAAATTTTGTTCCATGGTCAGATCTTATGGAAACTATAGAAGAGCCTGATTTATTTTCCATCTTTTTTACAAAAACAGAAAAAGGCATCAAAAGCATCATCTTTAGTGGATAAGAACAAAGTCCAGGTGAACCTGGAATAATCATCAATAATAACAAAGATGTACCTTTTTCCACCTTTGCTTCTTACTCTCATAGGTCCACATAAATCCATATGCAATAGATCCAGACATTTAGTTACACTTACTTGATTCTTTGATGGAAATGATGACCTCACCTGCTTCCCCCTCACACAAGCACTACATACCTTCTCATTTAACCATGTCCTTTGAAGCTAGTTTATTAAACTGTTTCAAACTAGCATGCTCCAGTCTTTTGTGCCAGAGAAGGGATCACATTCCACTGCACTAAGACAAGTCAGATTTCTATCAGGCATTCCCATGATATCTGCCTTGTATACATTTTTGTGTCTGCTTGCACTTAGCACAATTTCCTTTGAATCCAACCTTTTGACTTTACAACCTGCAGAAGTAAAGGTTACCTTGTTGCCTTTGTTACACAACTGAGATATGATCAGTAGATTATGCTTCAATCCATCAACATGATACACATCTTCCAAAGCCCTTGTTTTTGACCTTCTAATTTTGTCAATTCCTGTAATAGTACTGTCGTGCCCCATTTTTCTCGCGAAAAGCGGGATTCAACATGTGACAAATCTTAAGGGTTATTTAAAGAGAAGAGTCGCCACCTAACGATTTTAAGGTGCGTTAGGACACCATTTTGTGCTAAGAATCTATTTAACTACCTAGGTTACCAGAGTCAGGCAAGGGTTTAAATTACCTTGAAAGGAATATTTTAGGCACCTTTCGAGGTCCACAAATGTGGTTCCTGACCGAATCATTTAATATGTGGGGAATTAAACTAATGAGCAAGGATAGTTGATTTTAAGCTATGTTATTTAAATTCAAACTAGGTTGATAAAATTAAATAAATAAATAAAACTTTACAGACAAGCGAGAAGAAAGAAATTTGAACAAAAAATTGCATTATGAACGTTTTTATCATTATTATTTTGGTTACAATATACAATACAATATTGCATATAAAGATAAGAAAGATAATCTAGTAAATACAAAAATATAACAAAATAACTGATAAAATCCTCCACAAAAAAACAACCAAATAAATAAATAATTAAACATGGGGCCGAACCTCGAAGAGACGCCTATGTATCCCTATTGGGAATCAAGCCAGACGTAGTTCTACAACTAAAAGGGGAGGGGTAATTTTAACCTAATGGGATCACCCCGTGCAACATAAATAATACTTCACAATGATTTACATTACTCATATTATTCAGTGAGCAAGGATTATCATTTTCCGCTACCCGCCTAATTGATTAATTATTAACTTAAAGCGCTCTAGGTGAAGAAAAAAACTAACGACCTAGAATTTTCCTAACGTCCCAACTTAGTGTCCAAGAGGCATTGTACGGCTATTTTGGATATGAGATCTAAATCTTAAGGCCTTTAAGGTGATCAAAACGTCAAAGAAACAAATTAAATAGACAACAAGAACAATTTTCAAATAAGCCTCTGAATGAATAAACATGACATACAAAACAGGCATAAACAAATTGTGAATCCAGCTTCTAAAGGCAGACTTTTGACACGATTAAACAACTGTATCCGTATATTAATTCGGAAGCATGACTTTCGGTTGTTAGGCTAACAAATTAATAATGTGGTTAAATCAAATGATCTCTCATAGGTGATTTCATTTATTTATCCTAAAAGTTACTGTAATTAATTATTGCATTAAAACAAATGAACAAATTGTACTTAGACGGTTACAGAATCCCATAAGAGGATAACAATTGTGCACTTAATTTCTAGATGAAGACGACAACTATAAATTACGTAGGCAGAATCCTAGTAAGTTACTTCAGCATTTTTTCAAAAAACTATACGCAATACAGGTTTTAATCCTCTTATCAGATTAATTCAAGATTAAACAGAGATTTCACAGAATAAGAATTCATTTAGTCATACATGATGATTATACTACATATACTTTAAAAATTACGACTTAACATGTTAACCTTTGTAATCCTTAAAATATTATTCCAGTCGTTTATTTCAGACTAAATTCCAAGAAGCATGAATTCTAGTATCACATATGTTATTAATTAAATTTAATTGCCACAAGCAATGTTTCCAAGATGCAATTATAAGACCTTTTCATGTTAATTCGTTTGAAATCCTATAGACATAATTTCTATCACTGCGTACGTTATGAAAATCCTATAGGCATGCTTTTATATTTCACGTATGTTATTGAGATTCCCTATGAGCATGATTTCTAGATTAACAATGAAACAAATAAGAGAAGCACACAATCCCTGCCCCTATAAACCCCTTTTTTCACTATTATTAGTTTTTACAATTATTACAAAATTGGAAAAAATAAAATAACAAATTAATACAACCAAAGAAAAATAAATAAGATAAAATTAATAAATAAACTAAAGAACATATCCCTAGTCCTTCGAGTCCTTGGCGACTCTTCATTCCTAAAATAGGTTCCTAAAATAGGTGTAACATGTTAAATGGGTGATATAACAAATGCACGTACAAAACATATATCTGGAAATCCTTAACTTATTTAATTAAATTTTCTGTCGAATGTCTATACAAACAAGTTGAGTCAAAAAGTTCAAAACACACATTGTAAGACCTATGCAAAATATTTAAAGAGTTCATGTTTGTTATGCAAGTATGAATTTGCACGTAGTATTATCAAAGGTAATATAGAGAAATAACTAACCGGTTAATCAATAATGAAATAGAGCGACAACCAGCAATTTTCGGAAGGATTTTCCAGTAATTGAGACCCAAACCTTAATGCGTCAAGATCACAAGGATTTCGTGGATCTTGAGCAGTGCTCTTATTGAGGCGGGGTAGAAAATATGATTTTTCTTAAAGGAACAAATCAGTAAAGTATATTTTATCTTTGTAGCCGTATTTGAATGAATCAAAATAAAAGAAGAGGGTTGCTTATATAGCAAAAGTCCGAGAGGTTTTTAAGGGAAAGGGAATATTGAAAATCAATTACCAATAAATATATG
>JACEIK010001558.1:24774-41753 GCA_018107945.1 Datura stramonium | reverse complement strand
TTGCAAGAATTATGATGATTAATTATTTTAAAAATATGAATGCAAGCCGAACAATTGCGCAAAAAGATAAATAAAATATACCAATATAAGAAGCATATGCGGGTGAAGGGAGGTCAAAATTGGGTGTCAACAACTGCACCTTCTTTGCTGGGGAATGAATGATGAATTTGTGAGCAAAGAACGTTGACCTAAGTGGCCAATTTTGTCCGACCGAGGAACGATCTTGATGGGGCTGAATGAAAAGGAAATAGGAACTGTGAAACGTTGTGGCCGATACTTCGATATTAAGTCTCCTACATATCTCAGGTTTACGAGAATCAGGCCGCGTGTAGTTTTAGACTTAGGGACGAAATGAAATCCCTAAGAGAAATTGGTAACACGAGGCTTGAATAAGGATGGAGATATCACAAATTGACAAGATTTAGAGTTCAATGCAAAATAAATAGGTGGAAATAAGGTTCGAAAAGAAGATAGTAGGAAAGACACTATCATTTGTAGCTCTTCCTACCTTGGAATTCGTGTAAGCAAAGCAATTAAAATATTTCGTAAAATAAATTGGTACAAAAATTAAACATGATGCAAGTTCCTTTTAGACGATGAAAGTTTTCTTCGAGACAAAAGGATGAGGTCTCTAACCCATGATGTCTTGGGTCATGATACGCAAAATAAATTCCTTAGGCCATGAAATGATGTCTGTAGGCCATGAAAGATGACGCCTTTAGACTATGACACATTAGGAGTATGATAAGCGGAAAAGTAAACCCTTAGGCCATAACATGATGTCCGCAGATGACGCCTTAGAAGCATGCTAAATGAAAAGTAAATCCTTAGGCCATGACATGATGTCCGCAGGCCATGAAACAATGCCTTTGGACCATGACGCCTTCGGATGAGTAGGAAAATGATAATTTAAAGAAAATAAATTATTCGAGAGCCTAAATAACTCAAATGATAGCTCTGGTTTATTCGGGCTCAGTGCAGACAAGTCATAGGGCTCAAAACGCAATAACGGGCTCAAACGCATAAAACGGGCTTGGAATGCACATAATGAGCTCAACAGGCTCAAATGCAAGTGCGAGCTCAGCTGTATATCGAAATGCAAGTACATGCTCAAAATACAAACAATGGGCTCGAAATGTAAATAATGGACTTGAAATGTAATAACGGGCTTAATCATGCAAACAGGCTCAACTGTATGCATATATCACATATATCACGGGCGCAATATGCAAATACGGGCTCAGATATATATCAAAAAATGCATATATCATGTATATCACGGGCTCAAATACATATATCAAAATGTATCTCATGGGCTTAAAATGCGAATACGGGTTTAACTGCATATAACATATATATCACGGGCTCAAATGCATATATCAAAATGTATACCATGGTCTTGATATGAAAATAAGGGATTAGATGTATATCAAAATGCAAATACGGGCTCAAATGCATATATCATGTATATCACGGGCTCGAAAAATGCATATAAAGGGCTCAAAAAATGTAAATACGAGCTCAAATGCATATGACGGGCTCAAATGCATATGACGGGCTCAATATGCAAATACGGGCTCGAATGTATATATCATGTATATTACGGGGCTTGTAATGCATGTATCATGTATATTGCGGGCTCAAAAAATGCAAATACGGGCTCGAATGTATATCAAAATGCATACGACGGGCTCAATATGCAAATACGGGCTCATATGATGGAATAGAAAGATATAAGTAGGGGCACAAGGATAGAATGACTTAGCTCTATGTCGCCTTACGACAAGATGTTCTCCATCTCTACCTTTTGCATTTTCGTTATTTCTGCACTCAAAGAAAAATTATTAGTTTGTAAAGGGGAGGTTGATCTATGCATCTTTCTTGTAGCCCTCTTCTATCCGCTAAACACCTGTTTTTGAACTCCACCCAGGTATATGCTCGGGCATAAGGTTTAAATAAAAAGGTGAACTTTTAAAATAAATTAGTAAAAGTAAAAGTAAAGTAAGTTTGAAATATGTAGAAAAATTGAGTTAAATCACGGGCCATGGTATATTTTAAAACCATACAACATCCTTTTGTAATGATCAATCCTTGTATTGACTTAACCTTGACGAAATTTTGAGATCCTTCTCAAAATTTCTACCCTAGTGTAGAACATGACGCAGGCTTCTTTTGCAAATGCCATGACGTTACGAATTTTTGAGGTCCCCTAAAAAATTCTGCCCCAGTTTGCAGCTTGTTAACCAAATCACCATAGAAAATATTATAGAATCACCAAGACCTTCTTAACGAAAGGGGAGAATAAAATTTTATAAAGATATAGACCGAGTCCCACAGAGACGCCTACGTATCCCTCTTAAAAGGGAATCAGGTCCAACGTAGTTCAGGTTACAAGGCAGAGCAAAAAGTAAATTCCCAATCTAAATGTAGTATCTCTTAACAACGTCTGAGTTGATAGGTTTGGGCCAGATTTTACCATTCATCTCTACTAGGATAAGTGCTCCTTCCGTCAGCACTCGGTGAACCATGTAAGGACCTTGCTAGTTAGGCGAGAACTTGCCTTTAGCCTCATCTTGGTGTGGAAAAATCTGCTTCAAAACCAACTGCCCAGGCATGAAGAGTCTTGGCCGAACTTTCTTATTGAAGGACTTAGTCATCCTGTTCTGGTAAAGTTGACCATGACAGACTGCATTTATCCTTCTTCCATCAATAAGTGCTAGTTGCTCAAATCTACTTTGCACCCATTCTGCATCGCTCAATTCTGCTTCTTGAATGATCCTCAAGGAAGGAATTTCAACCTCAGCTAGTATCACTGCTTCATTACCGTACACCAACATATAAGGCGTAGCTCTAGTAGACGTTCGGAGAGTGGTACGATATCCCAACAAAGCAAAGGGAAGCTTCTCATGCCAGTGCCTATAGTTATCGATCATCTTGCGCAAAATCCTATTGATGTTCTTGTTTTCAGCCTCCACGACTCCATTCATCTGTGGCCTATACGCAGTAGAATTGTGGTGCTTGATTTTGAAACTTTCACACGTCGCTCTCATCAAGTCACTATTTAGATTAGCACCATTGTCGGTAATGATAGACTCGGGCACCCCAAATCGGCAAATAAGATAGTCGCGAACAAAATCTGTCACCACCTTCTTTGTGATAGACTTATGAGAAGTAGCTTCAACCCATTTAATGAAATAGTCGACCGCAACCAAAATGAATCTATGTCCATTAGACGTTGCAAGCTCGATGGGACCAATTACATCCATTCCCCAAGCTGCGAATGGCCAAGGTGAGCTCGCGGCATGAAGTTCATTAGGAGGAGCTCGAATCACATCTGCGTGGGTTTGACACCAATGACACCTTTGCACGTACTTGATACAATCCGTCTCCATAGTCAACTAGAAATAGCCATCTCTCAAAATCTTCTTCGCCAACACGAAACCGTTCATGTGAGGCCCACAAGTTCCACCGTGGACTTCTTCTATCAAATTTGTTGCCTCCTCAGCATCCACACATCTTAGCAATCCCAAATCCGGGGTCCTCCTATAAAGGATTTCTCCATTTAAGAAAAACTGGTTGGCTAACCTTCGAACTGTGCATTTTTAGACGCTTGTAGCATGCTCAGGATAGCTCCCATTCTTCAGATACCTTTTCTGGTTCTTCCTCAACATGAAAATAATAAGCCGGTTGCTTATGTATGTGAATGGGAATGGGATCAATGTAATTCTTATCGGGGTGCTGGATCATCGAAGACAATGTAGCCAAAGCATCTGGAAATTCATTCTGTACTCAAGGAACATGCTGAACTCAATTTTGACAAACCTCTTACACAGTTCTTGCACGCAATGCAGATAGGGAAATATCTTCATGTTCTTCGTGGCCCATTCTCCTCTAACTTGGTGCATCAGCAAATCTGAGTCTCCAATTACAATATGGACTGCACAGTCATGTTAATCGCCAGCCGGATACCCAAGATGCAAGCTTCACACTCAGCTATGTTGTTAGTACAAGGGAATCGAAGCTTAGCTGATACTGGGTAATGCTGCCCAGTCTCTGATACCAACACTGCTCCAATGCCTACTCCTTTGAAGTTTATTGCTCCATCGAAGAATAACCTCCAACCATCATACTCTTCGGCAATATCTTCTCCTATGAAGGCTACCTCCTCGTCGGGAAAGTATGTCTTCAGTGGTTCATACTCCTCGCCCACAGGATTTTCTGCCAAATGATATGCAAGAGCATACTCTTTTAACGCTTTCTGCATGAGGTAGACAATGTCAAACTCACTTAGCAATATCTTCCATTTAGCCAACTTCCCTATCGGCATGGGCTTTTGGAAGATATACTTCAATGGATCCATTCTGGAGATCGGATAAGTCATGTAAGCAAACAAATAGTGCTTCAGCTTCTGAGCAACCCAAGTCAAAGAGCAACACGTCCTCTCCAGCTATGGATATCGAGCCTCATACAGTGTGAACTTCTTGCTCAAATAGTATATGGCTTGCTCCTTTCTCCCTGTCTCATCATGTTGCCCCAAAACACAGCCAAAGGCATTTTCTAGTACGGACATATACAAAAATAGAGGTATTCCATGTTCTGGTGGGACTATAACCGGAGGATTTGATAGATAATCCTTGATTCTATCAAAATCTTGTTGACATTCAGGAGTCCACTCTATAGCAACATCTTTTTTCAGCAATTTGAAGATAGACTCAAAAATAACCGTTGACTGAGCAATGAAACGGTTGATATAGTTGAGTCATCCCAAAAAGCTCATGAATTCCTTCTTACTCCTTAGCGGAGGTAGCTCTTGAATGGATTTAAACTTATTTGGATCTAGCTCGATATCCCGACGACTGACGATAAATCCCAATAATTTTCCCGATGGAACACCAAATGCACACTTCACCGGATTTAGCTTCAGATTATACTTCCGCAATCTGTTAAAGAACTTTTTGAGGTTTGTCAAATGATATGAGCTTTTCTTTGACTTAATGATGATATCATCCACATAAACCTTAATTTCCTTGTGGATCATGTCGTGGAAGATAGTGGTCATGGCCCTATGTAGGTGGCTCAAACATTTTTCAACCCGAATGGCATCACTTTATAGCAATATACACCCCATGGAGAAAGGAAGGCAGTTTGCTCAGCATCCTCATCATGCATTCTGACCTGATGATAGCCAGTGAAGCAATCCACGAATGTCTGTGTCTCATGCTTTGCACAATTATTAGTAAGGATGTGGATGTTTGGCAGCGGAAAATCATCTTTAGGGCTGGCCTTGTTGAGATCCCTGTAATCCACACAAACTCTGACCTTTCGGTCCTTCTTCGGCACCGGCAAGATATTGGCAACCAAGTGGGATACTCCACTACTTTGAGGATTCCAACGCCGATCTTCTTAGCCACTTCCTCTTTGATTTTCAGACTCATGTCTGGCTTGTATTTCCTCGGCTTTTGCTTGACAGGAGGATATGCTGGATCAGTAGGCAACCTATGCTCTACTATGGAATGGCTGAGCCCCGTCATATCAGCATAGGACCAGGTGAAGACGTCCTTATATTCTTTCAGAAACTCTATGTACTCCCCAACCTCATCTTTCGGCAAATGAGTGCTGACTTGGGTCTATTTAGGCGTCTCTGCATCTTCCAGGGTTACCACATCAGTCTTTGCCAGATTTCTTTGGGATTTTCTTCAAACTTTTATACTTCCTTGACAATTTCAACCGGTACCTCATCCTCTTCGGCTTCTAATGAGTTTCCTAGATTATGTCGTATAGTTTCATTACAAGCCATGACCTTAGATTCAACGCATTCAATACTAGAAATGCTGAAAATATAAATAAGACAGAATCAAATATATGAAAGGAAAATAATTTTATTAATTGAAAAACTTGCTCATAATTCTGACATAATATTCAAAAGAAAATTTAATGACTTTGAAAAAAATATTTTATTATGAAACAATAAAAACTGATTCTTTTAGTCTACCCAGATGCCCGACGAGCTCTGGATGGAGTGGCTGTCCAGTTGGCGACTCCTCTTTGAGCTCCCACTTCCTGTTGTGGGCCCCCTCCTTCCTCCTCGTTAATAATGGCATGTCAACTACTATCACTTGGATCCTCCAAAAACAGATTCCTTAATATGAGCAGCACGGCGTCTTCCTCAGCCCGCTTGATATCAAGAAAACTGTCAGACATGAAAGTTTTCTTAAGCGAAGGTAGTGGATTTGGTAACAAGAAACTTTTCTTTCCAAAAGGATATTTCCATTTGTCCATCTCCTCGGCAGTGGGTCAATACCCCAATCCAAAAGTAGTTTTTTGTGATGCCACATGCAAAGGCTCCGCCATCCCTTGTAATCTGACCCCAAGGCCCTTGCCTGGCTCGAATCCTAACCATAGCAGCATACTTAGAACTTTGTCGCTCCACCACCTTCCTTCCTCGATGACACCAACAAGTTCTAAGGTGTGGAAACTCTCCCCGTCCAAACCTCCTTTTCCTTCGATGACAGGGATAACGGGAGTAGCATAGATTGGACGACTTTCATCCCCGTGGACCATGACCTCTTGGTGATCCCACTCGAACTTCAAGCATTAGTGTAGAGTTGAAGGCATAACCCCTGCAGCATGAATCCATGGGCGTCCCAATAGCAGATTGTAGGAGGCTGGGATGTCCATTACTTGGAATGTTATAGTGAATGTGGCAGGGCCAACCAACACATCCAGATCGATTTCTCCCATGGTGTCCCTTTATGAACCATCAAAAGCTTTGACATTCATCTTCCATAACTTTATTAGGGTGAGGTCAACTTCCAGCGGGGTCAAAGTGTTCAACGGGAAAATATTTAAGCCGGAGCCTGGGTCAATTAACACCTTGGTGATGAACTTGTCTGAGTGCTGCACCGTGATATGAGTGCTTTGTTGTGAGCTACACCCTCTACGGGCAATTCATCTTCGTGGAAGGAGATCTTTTGGGCTTCAAATACTTGACCCACCATATGGGCCACTTCACTACTAGATATGCTTGTAGGAATATATGCTTCTCCTAACACCTTCATCAGAGCTTTTTGGTGTTGATTAGAGCTTTGCAAAAGGGACAAAATACAAATTTGAGCCGGGGTCTTGCTCAACTGTTCCACCACAGAGTATTCCTTTGCCTGCACCTTCTTCAGATACCATTATTTTCAACCTCCGCTACCGGTTGTTTTCCTTTGTCGGCCCCTTGAGCCAGAGTGTCAGGAGTGTATACCCGTCCAGACGGAGTTACCCCTTGTGCCACATCCACCTCTAACACTTTTTCTCCTCGTGGGTCATTTTCCTCATAGCTCCAAGGTACCATTTTGTATGAAATTGGAGTAGCTCTTACCACTGTAAATGGAGGCCTTGGAGTAGCTATCTCAACCTTGAACGGAGGACGTCTCTACGCTGTCATGGATGGATCTGAAGAAGAACCTTCTTTGTGTTTGATCACCCCAATAGTATTCGACAAGTCTTCAACCTCATCAAAGGAAATCATATTCACTTGGTGGTTTTCCAGAGGATTACTTGTTAAGTTCGGTGCCGGATCTTTGAGGTGAATAACCTTTGTATCAATCAACTTTGTATTTTGTCCTTCAACGATCTGCAGGACTCTATAGTTTGCCCCCTTATGCCCGAGTGGTACATGCATACTTTTTTTTGGTCATACCACTTAGCTTGGGTATCGACCGGGACGACAGGAATAGGCTTGATGTAACCTGCTTCTTTCAGCCTGACATATAATTGATCAATTAGTTCTGCCAACGGAGTATAAGTTTTTATTGGCCTCCTTTCAAATTGGGCCCTAGGCCTTTGGCTTGACGAGGAAGAAGGTCGTGGGTGAGAAGGTTGTGGATAAGAGGGTTGTGGATAAGAAGGTTGTGTGCTATAAATGAGATAAGTGGGAGCTTGGTACTGTGAAAGAGGTGTTTGGAAATGGGTCGGAGGGGGAGTTTGATATGGAGCTTGGTAAGAATGGGGAGTTTGGTATGGTGATGGAGCTTGATAAGGTGATGATGGAGCTTGATATGGTGGAGGTGGAGTTTGGTAGGGTGGAGTCTGGTAATGTGGGGTTGGAATTTGGTAGTATGGGGGTGGAGTCTGAGGTTTGTAAACATAATTTTTCGACCCTTGGGCCATCATAACAGTGCCAATTCTTTCTTATTTCGGCTTTCTGAAGCAGCTCCAGACTGCAAGGCTTTGTTAGCTGCCTGTAATGCATTCAAATTGATAATGGTACCATCCTTGACGGATCCTTGATACCGTCTTCAATTTTCTCAACTAGCTTGATGATCTCTGCTAAGATTTTCTCGCTAACCAACATCAATTTGTCATAAACTTGCGGATCCAGAGTTTGCATGAAAATGTCCTTCATCTGTGCCTCTTCCATTGGAGGTCGCACTCTGGCGGCCTCGGCTCTCCCACGAGTTGCAAATTCCCTAAAGGTCTCAGTGGGCTTCCTATTGAGGTTTTGGATGTAATGCAAGTCAGGTGCATTTTCTGTATTGAATCCAAAACGCTCTACAAAGGTTGCTGCCATCTCTGCCCATGTAAACCACTTCTTCGAATTTTTCTCCACGTACCAACTAAGAGCATCACCGATCAAACTACGCATGAACAATTTCATCCTTATCTTCTCATTTCATCCCACTCCTACTAGCTTGTCACTGTACAACCTCAGGTGGGCCCTTGGATCACCGGTCCCAGTAAACAGTTCGAACTTGGGAGGTTTGTACCCCTCCGGTAGCTCGACGTCAGGATGTATGCACAGGTCCTCATAATCTAGACCCGTTATTCCCTTGGTGCCTTCAACACTTTAAAATCTGCTTTTTATCTTTTTTAGCTCTTCTTCTAGAGTTTGAATCAACCTATCCTTTTCTGAAGGCTCGGATTCCTCTAGACGATGATTCACAAGTGCCGTCTCCACATAGATTGGGTTTGTATGAGTGCAGGCATATGTTGAATTTATATTGTCAAGGGAAGGTATTTCTTGGGCTGGTGATGGGTAATGGGAGGTAATGGGAGCTGGTGGATTTGGATATGTATATGGAGGGTATTGGTAATATTGGGGTGGGGTCTCTTGTGGTGGAGTTGCGGGTTGTGAGGACATAGGGAGGCTGACATGTGTCTTTGAAGTTGAGGCATCGACTTGAGCCCCAAATAACGCTGTCTGGTTGTTTAAACTGCGAACTTGTGCTAACTCTTCTTGAAGCTAAAAAATTTTCTACTCGAGCCTCATAATCACCTCGTTGTAACTTGGAGCCAGACCCCTTCAAAATTATCTCGTTCATCCCTAGATGTATCGTTACCAACCTTATCTGAGATGCTGTTGTGCTCGTCCATCTTGTTCTTCCCTCTATTGCTGCGGCTAGGAATGGGAGGAGGAGAAGGAGGAGCCCCTTTGGACCTTGTATAGTAGGCCAGGTTTGCACAGATCAACCTTTGGGAAGGGAAAAAATAAGACAAATAACAAACAAATCCACAGTTAGTAGGAGAGGTTAGAAATCATGCTGATTAAAGTAAAGATCAAACAAAATGTTGACGCATTTCCTAATTTTGGAGCCTCTTTTACGCTAGAGGTAGGCCTAACGAGTTTAAGAGAAAACATGTTGTTAAGTATGGTCATTTTGCTCCCAAAAATAAACCCCAAAATGAAACTTTATTAAGATAAAATATTGCAAATACAAGAAAACAATTAAAGAAAAATAACATTCAACTAAATCTTAAAAACTTCTTCATCAGGGTCTGCTTTCTTTGGATCTTCCAGCATTTTGTCAAAACGGTGGCAACTAGATAGGAGATAGGCCAATGCTCGATCTTTCCCCATAGCTCCCCCATTCAGGCATTCCTCCCCATGTTTGCTGAATTCGTCGCTCAAATCTTGTATCCTTAAATCCAAACCTAAGGCATGATCTTTTCAGTACTCCAACTCTTTGCCCATCTTAGCAATTTCTTTGGCATTGTCATCGTGTAACTGTCAGTGACAAGCCTCGGAATCTTGGACCTTTCTCTTTAGGCGGTGATAGAGGGTTTGTTCTTGTGCCTCTTTGTAGGCCACTTGCTTGCCTCATTTGAGGCTTCTTACAGCCTCACCTGCTAAATCTGCACGCAGCCACTCACTGTAGCCAACCTCACAGCCCGCTTGGTACCTGTCCATTTCAATGTTTTTCCCGTCAAGGACCATTTTCTTCATCTAGATCTTGGCTAAGTAGGTGGCATTGAGAATCTTGTCGTCCTCATAGTCAAGCCTATGAACATTCATATCAGCAACTTTGGGTATAATTTATTTTCCCCCTTCTTGTCTCATCAATCTCATTGGAGCATAAGGGTGTAGGCCATGAAGTCCTATTAAGACGATGTAACAATGATATTTGATGTATGTCACAAAATCCGAACTAGGAAACTAGTCAAACATCCATTGCACTAAATCTTCTGTCAAAGCGTTTAGCATCCGTCCCCACTTCTCTACCTCGTTGTACCTTTTAATCTTCTTGACACCCATGGTTACTCTGGTCTTATGTGCCGCAATATGATCAGTTTCGGTGGGTTCGGGTAATGCCAATTTACCCCTAACCTTTTGTAGATGTTCAATCAACCACATTTGCAGTAACAAGTTCAAGCCTTCGAAACGTTTGTCCCCTTCTTTGCATTTCCCTAAGGCCCGATAAATATCTACTACAATCATAGGGACGATCATGCATGGCCCTTTGTCAATACCATTGCACAAAGCATGGGCTACCAGAACAAGGAGAATGTTTACATCTTCCTTGGCTCCTCGTGGGAAGACCATCAACCCCAAGAAATAAACTATAAATGCGAATATCCTTTTGCTAACCCACGAGCTAGGGTCTGAACTCTCAACTTCATAAATTTTTCGAGAGGCATTGTGGCCAAATCTATCATACAAATAGGAACCTGGAATTCTTCCTTTTACAACATAGGCTACAAGATGCCTCCCTTGCAAACCCAACTTATCTTGAATGTCTTCTAGAGTGACACTCTTAGGTATTATAACTTTAGCCCTTTGCCATTTTCTGTTTCTCCAGTGCAGACTTACATTTTCCACATAACCCCCAATTTCCTCCAAGAGTGGGGTCATTTCGATCTTGCCGAACCTAAACACAGAAGCATTTCATCCCAAAATGTTGTGGCAGCTTTGATGAGTTCCCTATAGGGAGTTATTTGCATGAGGGAGGGTAAGTGTCCTAGCACCTTCCTTACTTCCCTTTGGCCGTATTCACCCAAATCGGCCCACCAAGATTTCATTGTTATCGGAACACACCAAACCATGCTAAATATGGGGTATGATGTAGGCGGATTCATCATACCTGCATCACAAAAATGTTAGCCTAACCTACCCGCTCAAGAGCAAAATGACAATACTTAACCATATTTTCTCTCAAAATGCACATAGTTTTGATGAGAACGTCCTCTTCGGGATTTAGAAATCCCTTGGAACTTAGGGAAATGTTTTAACTATTAGTCTTGACATGCCTTGGGTGTCGAGACAACTTAAGTTTAAGAAAAGGTGCATTCCTTAGTAAAGGATTACACGGTAAAGCTCTAAGAATGAGAGTGGGTTTAGACGTGGTTCCCTCAAGCGGACAACTTGAGAGTGGGAAGGCTCATGATTGTCGACACACCGCTGATCGACCGATCCATGAGACATTTCCCAACACAGGGTATTTTAGGAATGAACGTCCGTGTGACCACGCAACCTTTCCAAAAATAAAAAAGAGGTTCCAAGTGGAGGAAGATATGAGTGATATGACAACTTATAAAATAAACACTTATCAAATAATCATAACAAACTACAAGGTGTAAATATTTAATAATAAACAACAAAAATAAAAACAAAAGAAAGAAAAACATTAGTAACTTCATGAGAAAAATAACACGTAAGAAAATAAATTATTATAGAGACTGTCAAATAGAAAGATAAAGTCAAATTATTAACAAGTAAAAGTGAAAGATTTTTTTTTCAAAACTCAAATAAACCCCACATAGAATGAACACGTTATGGTTTAAGCCTAAAATCCAAGAAGAGTCGCCATGCTTTTGCGCCCCATTTTTCTGGCGAAAAGCGGGATTCAACATGTGACAATTGTTAAGGGTTATTTAAAGAGAAGAGTCGCCACCTAACGATTTTAAGGTGCGTTAGGAAACATTTTTGTGCTAAGAGTCTATTTAACTACCTAGGTTACTAGAGTCGGGAAAGGGCTTAAATTACCTCGAAAGAAAGGTGTTAGAAACCTTCCGAGGTCCACAAATGTGGTTCCCGGCCGGATCCATTAATATATGGGGAATTAAACTAATGAGCAAGGATAGTTGATTTTAAGCTATGTTATTTAAACAAAATTTTATGGACAAGTGAGAAGAAAGAAATTTGAACAAAAAATGCATTATGAATATTTTTATCATTATTATTTTAGTTACAATATACAATACAGTATTGCAAATAAAGATAAGAAAGATAATCTAATACATACAAAAATATAACAAAATAACTGATAAAATCCCACACACAAAAACAACCAAATAAATAAACACTTAAACATGGGGCCGAACCTCGAAGAGGCGCGTACGTATCCCTATAGGGAATCAGGCCAGACGTAGTTCTATGACTAAAAGGGGAGGGGTAATTTTAACATAATGGGATCACCCCGTGCAACATAAATAATACTTCACAATGATTTGCATTGCTCGTATTATTCAGCGAGCACGGACTATCATTTTCCGGTACCCGCCTAATTGATTATTTATCAACTTAAAGCTCTCTAGGTGAAGAAAAAAAAACTAACAGCCTAGAATTTGCCTACCCATCCTAAATTAGTGTGCAAGAGACATTGGACGACTATTTTGGATTTGGGATCTAAATCTTAAGGCGTTTAAGGCGATTAAAATGTCAAAAGCAACAAATTAAACAAACAACAAGAACAATTTTCAAATAAGCCTCTGCATGAATAAACATGACATACAAAACATGCATAAACAAATTGTGAATCCAGCTTCTAAAGGTAGACTTTTGACATGATTAAACAGCTGTATCCGTATATTAATTCAGAAGGATGGCTTTTGGTTGTTAGGCTAACAAATTAAAAATGTGGTTAAATCAAATGATCTCTCATAGGTGATTTCATTTATTTATCCTAAAAGTCACTGTAATTAATTATTGCATTAAAACAAATGAACAAATTGTACTTAGACGGTTACAGAATCCCATAAGAGGATAACAATTGCACACATAATTTCTAGATGAAGACGACAACTATAAATTACATAGGCAGAATCCTAATCAGTTACTTCAGCATTTTTTCAAAAAACTATATGCAATACAGGTTTTAATCCTCTTATCAGATTACTTCAAGATTAAACAGAGATTTCACATAATAAGAATTCATTTAGTCATACAGACTGATTATACTACATATACTTTAAAATTACGACTTAACTTGTTAACCTTTGTAATTCTTAAAACATTATTCCAGCCGTTTATTTAAGACTAAATTCCAAGAAGCATGAATTCCAGAGTCACATATGTTATTAATTAAATTGAATTCCCACAACCAATGTTTCTCAGATGCAATTATAAGACCTTTTCATGTTAAATCGTTTGAAATCCTATAGACATAATTTCTATCACTGAGTATGTTATGAAAATCCTATAGGCATGCTTTCTATTTGTCATGTATGTTATTGAGATTTCCTATGAGATTTCTAGATTAAAAATGAAACAAATAAATGAAGCACACAATCCCCGCCCCCATAAACCCTTTTTTTCACTATTATTAGTTTTTACAATTATTACAAAACTGGAAAAAAATAAAATAACAAATTAATACACCAAAGAAAAATAAATAAGATAAAATCAATAAATAAACTAAAGAACATATCGCTAGTCCTTATTGTCTCGGGTTACTCTTCATCCCAAAAATAGGTGTAACCTGTTAAATGGGTGATACAACAAATACACGTACAAACACATATATGGAAATCCTTAACTTATTTAATTAAATTTTCTTCCGAATGTCTATACAAACAAGTTGAGTCAAAAAGTTCAAAAAAACATTGTAAGACCTGTGCAAAATATTTATAGAGTTCATGTTTGTTATGCAAGTATGAATTTGCACATAGTATTATCAAAAGTAATATAGAGAAATAACTAACCGGTTAATCAATAACGAAATAGAGCGACAACCAGCAATTTTCGGAAAGGATTTTCCAGTAATTGAGACCCAAACCTCAATACGTCAAGATCACAAGGATCTCGTGGATCCCGAGCATTGCTCGTATGGAGGCGGGGTAGAAAAATATGATTTTTATTAAAGGAACAAAGCAATAAAGTATATTTTATCTCTGTAGCCATATTCGAATAAATCAAAATAAAAGAAGAGGGTTGCTTATATAGCAGAAGTCCGAGAGGTTTTAAGGAAAAGGGAATATTGAGAATCAATTACCAATAAATATATGTCATATGCAAATGAGTTAATTGATTTACTAAAAAACTAAATCAGGGAAATAAAAATCCGTTTACCAAAATTACAAGTATTGAAAGAAGGAAAGAATTAGTCAAACATTACCAAAACTATTTAAAAGGACCGTTAATAAATCAGGAATTAAATGCTAAAATATCTTCTAAAAGGAAAAAGGTTTAACCATACAGAGAGTAAGTATCTATCACATTAAGAGAGAAAAAAACTAATAGAATCAAACGAAAAAAATCTTCTTGATTGACAAAATCAAGTTAAAATATATAAGAATAATTAATTCAATTTCAGCATATGTACTGGACACTAGATTGACTAAAAAAGAAAATCACTTGATGGCAATTTTACCTTAAATTAAGACTAATTAGGTGATAACGAGATGTCACTCAATATATAAATAACTAATGAATTACCAAATTATATATAGCACAACTGTATTAACTGGGTAAGAGAAGCGGAAATAATCTTGGTAATAACAAATTTAACCCAAAATAACATGGCTAAATTAATTAGAGAAAGAAAACGAATCTCACACTGCCAAGTTAAAAGAACTTTTGCACATAGGTCAATATAGATACGGAAAGCAAATAAAATTAGCCCTCATTTAAATCTAAACCAATCAAGGCATTCATACGCTTAGATTATGTGATTCAAATTGAGCAGGGAACTTTAGTTTGTCACATAAATAAAAGCTTTAAAGGATGAGTACAGGTTAACGTAGACTAAGCATATTTGCAATATCTTTCAACACTAAGGATACACACGACATCATACTTAACGGAAGGCAAGAGAAATCAACGTAGATAAGATGATATGTAAGAATCCTATACAGAGAGCAAAGAGAATAAAGGAACACACATATCTACTGCAAGATGTAAAACAAATATCAAACAGACTTCCCCAAAGTTCTCAACAAGAACTGTGATAGGCCATATATTCCAGACATGTATAAACTGATAAACACTATTATATTCTAATTTATTTTATTTCATTATTATTATTATTATTATTATTATTATTTTTGACCAGAATATTTAGCCAGATTAAGGTGATAAAAACAAAATCGCTTAAACATTTAGTTTTTCATACACTATAAATTTAAACTAGTTAACAAGCAACATTTAACAAAGAGTAAACCAAAATTTTACACAAATGCCATATCTTGGAAATCTATCTTTAAAGATATTATGAACAAGTAGAGCAATAATTAATCAAAGAGAGATAACCACATAAGAGAAAAGGGGTAAACAGAAAAGAGGTTGAAAATGAGAGGGAGAAAGGAACGACAACTAATTCGTCGGAATTTTGCTGACTTCGGCGGCTTGCTGGAGATAATGGAAGCTGTGGCTTGGGGTTTAAAATGAGGGAAAAGGCGGCTGGTCTCTGGGGTTTTGAGGCTGTTCGGGGATGGTGGCTGTTTTGGCCAGTGTGGTGGCCAGAAACGAAGAGAAATGGGAGAGAGGAATGGCTTCAGGCGGGGTTTAGTTCACCGGAGCAGTGGTTCTTTTCCGGCGGGTCTGGGTATAGTGGCACAGCAACGTCATGGTGTGAATGAGAGAAGAAGAAGACGGGAAAAGAGGGAGGTGATGCCTGGTCGGCGTTCCATTTTGGTCGAGGGGAACAAAAGAAAGGGAGGAAGGTCGGGTGGTGATGGTGGCTGTAGTAGGTGTTTCGAGTAGTGACCGACGCGGTGAATGAAATAGAGGAAGAAGGGAGTGAAGAGGGAGAGAGGGATGCAGGGATGCGGTGGAGCACCAGAAATAATGGTGGGTTGTTTTCTGGTGGGTTCTGGCCGGAGGTGGAAGGAGAGGAAGAGAGGGGAGAGGCGTCACTGAGGTGAGAAGAAATGAGGGAATATGTTTAGGTTTTTGGGGGGTGTAGTGTAAATAAGGAAGTAGGATAGGGTTTATAGTGAGCCGTAGGATTAAAAGAAATGAACGACTGAGATTAAATTTTAGGGAAAATGGTCGGGTTAGGGTAATTCGCAGGTCGTGGGTAGGGTAAATGGGTAGGAATTAATTTAAAATTGAATTAGATTTCAAAAGTGGCCTGATTTTGTAAAATAGGCTAAAATTAACATGATTTTGGTAAAAAATGGGCTAGATTTTAAATGAATTGGAGGAAAATTGAATTAGCTGCTATATGATTAATAAATTACGATACTTGTAAATAATTTAACGAATATTTAATATAATAGTTAATTTACGCAAAGCTCACACAAACATTATTATCAATATAAGTAATTTATAAAATTTAATTAAATCATGTGAATATTATTATGTAAATAATTTATAAACCTTAGTTAAAATTATATAAATGTTATCATGTAAATAATTTACAAAAATTGAGTAAAACGTATATTCAAAAAAAGATTGTTTTATTAAAGGTACATATATTAACACTAAATATACTATATATGACATAATTACTTAATATTAGAAAATTAATGAATTAAAATTAATGAAAATTATTTAC
>JACEIK010001558.1:0-24744 GCA_018107945.1 Datura stramonium | reverse complement strand
ATACGTATATACTCATATACATATACATATACATGTGTAATTTAAAATAATTTTGCAAGAATTATGATGATTAATTATTTTAAAAATATGAATGAAAGTCGAACAATTGCGCAAAAAGGTAAATAAAATATACCAATATAAGAAGCGTATGTGGGCGAAGGGAGGTCAAAATTGGTTTTCAAGAAGTACCCTTTTTTCCATCACCAAAAGATACATTCCCCCCTTTTAGTGGAGTGAGTGAAAGAAATTTTTATTTTTCTCCTGTCATGTGTCTTGAACAAACACTATCCATGTACCAATGCTTGCTCCCTTTCACTTTCATCTTCAAAATAGCTTAGGGGTTAGTTTTAGGAACCCAGACTAGCTTGGGTCCCCTTTTGTGATCAAAGGGATGAATCAAGTCTCTTCTTGCCCAGTGTGGCAACAGGTTGTATGACCTGTTTTTACTGACAATTTTGTTATTAATTCCTTTAGCCAACAGGATACTCCTATTTCTGCTTCTTACTTCTACTGGACATTCAGTTGTAGGATGAACATATTTACCACACAAGTAACATATATCTTCAGTGACACTTGATTCCTTAAAGAAGCCTATTCCAGCTCTTTCATTATGAACCCTCCCACTTAGATTATTAATAATCCTAGAAGACTTGGTCCACCTATTGCTTTCTCAAGATCACCTTTTAGCTTTGAAACTTCCAGACTTAATTTTCTTACCTTTTCCTTCTCACAAGTGCAATCAACTTTACATTGTTTGAGTTTAGATTCAACCGTCCTTAATTTCTCACCAGCTTCCTCCTTTTGACTTGAGGATTTTTTCAGACTCTCACTGATAGTTTAAAGTTCAATAACGTATTTCTTCAAAGAACAATTCTCTTTATCAGTGACATCTTTACTATTTTTTAGATCAATGAACTCAAATTTTAGGCTGGAAAGACATTAAACAACTGATCTCTATCAGAAGTGATTTCCTGGAGTTTATCCATTGCAACATTCATCATGGATATAAGTTTATTTTCAGACAAAGTATGAATGTTTTCATTCAGATCAGAGATGCTTACCTCAGAGTTCTTGTCATCTTCTTCAAGATCAGAATCTCCTAGTGCCATGAATGCAGTTTCATCAACTTCAGTGTCAGACTCATCAGATTTAGATCCCCAAGCAGCCATCATTGGATAATTCTCCTTCTTCTTTGTCTTTTCTTTCATTTCTTTTTCAGATTTCTCCTTTTCAACTCTTTCTCTCCTCCATTCAATTTCCTAGAGTGGACAATCCTTGATCATGTGATCAGCCTTGTTGCATTTATAACATCCAGCTGAAGACTTTTCATCGGAACTCTTTTTACTACCTGATCCTTTCTTGTCATATCCCTTTTCCTTCTTGAGAAATTTTTTAAATTTCTTGTCAAGGAAGGCAATATGCTCATCATCACCATCATATTCGTCACTATCACAAGCCTTGAGAGCTAGTGACTTTTCTTTGATTGACTCTTCACTTTTAGAATCATCCATATTCATCTCATATGTCTTCAAGTTTCCTACCAACCCATCAAGTGTCATGGTGGAAATGTCTTTTGCTTCCCAAATAGCAGTTACCTTGACATCCCATTTAGCCTTAGGAAGGACTCTTAAGACTTTGTCAACTTGTTCTTCAGTAGTGACCACCTTTCCCAGAGAAGATAATTCATTCACAAGTGATGTAAGTCTTGTGATCATTTCTTGCGAGGATTCACTTTCCTTCACTTTGAATGTTTCATATTTGGTGAATAACACAACAACTCTGAACTTTCTGACTTGACTTGTTCCTTCATGAGCGTTGATCAGAGCATCCCATATTTGTTTTGCTATTGAGAAATTTGAAATCCGATTGTACTCATCAGGACCCAATCCACATAAAAGATATTCTTAGCTTTGGCATTTTTCTTTAGAGCCAACAAGTCATCTGCAGTAAATTCAGACCTCACTTTTTGAACTTCGACTCCATCCATCATCTTCTTAGGAATGACAGATTTGGTAGTGCTCCTGTCCCATAGCTCGTAGTCTTTAGCCTGGATAAAATTCTCCATGCGAACCTTCCACCAAATGAAATGTGATCCGTTGAAAAGAGGTGGTCGAGTGGTTGACTTCCCTTAACAATGTCTAATGGGTGGTACAGAATTCATCATGATCTATCTTAGGTGTTAACCTTTTAAGATAAACATGCTCTGATACCAAATTTTAGACTGCACAACCTAAGAGTTTGACTTAACTATTTGCCTACGGATGAAACAGGTCGTCAGATGTGTTCCAGTTTTGTGAATAAACAGTAAGTAAATAAGAAATAGATCTAACGTGGAAAACACCCGGCTCTAAAGGTGAAAAAACCACGACCTATACTCCATAGAATTTTCTCCAAACTTCACTAACTCCAAGAGCCTCTTCAAAACAATTGATTACAACTCTTGCAAGCTAAGGAATTATAAACTCTAATTCCTAACTGTTCAATCGTCTAACTCACAATGTCTTCCTAATAACACGACTTGAAGACCAACTCTTCTCAATTAAGTTTATAGCTAACTGAATTGAGAGTACAACCATTACAACTCAATGACAACTTCTAGTACAAGAAAAGCCAAGCTTAATACTTTACTAGACAGATATGTCAACAAGAATCTTACCAAATGCAATAAACTCTTTTTCTCTCTTTGTGAATGTATAAGTACTCTGAGATATCATACTCTTTTATATACACACATCTTCCAGGAGTTCTTCTTCCTTCCAAACTCTTTATAACAACACCTTTGCCCACCTTAGAGTTCCTTCTCGTGTGGAAGTCTTTATTTAAGTTAATCTTTTGCATTTGATTGTATTGTAATCAGACTCTAACTCTTTTGAATTATCCACATGTTGATTTTGCTGAGTTTGTTTAATATTGCTTATAATATCCTTAATTCTCATGCCTTAACTTGTGAATATTTACTGCTTCTTAAGTATTGCGCTCAACCATTCATTGGACCAACTTTATTCACCTGTTTCATCAGTTGGTTGTCAATCATCAAAACTACAAAGCTCCTAACAATCTGGGAACACCTTCAGACACTCACATACTATAGAAACTGACTAAAGAGTTTGGGTCTCGGACGTAGAATCCTTGACCCAAACCAGATTATATACACAACCCTTGGATATCATCTTTCTGGCCTTGAGATAGTAAACAAAGCGACCTACAGGCACAACTGAACTACCTTTCCACTCTAGGACTGGTTCACCTGAAAATTGAAACTCTACCGTACGGGTTCTACAATTGATTGAAGCATAACAAGCATGCAACCAATCCATACCGAAGATAACATCGCAATTGGTCATATCTAACTACACTAAGTTGGCTGAGGTGACTTTCTAAAGAATTGTGATAGTGTAATTTCTGTATACTCGTCGAGCTAAAACTGGCTCACCGATAGGAGTAGAGACTGAGAAGGGTTCTGACAAGATTTTGGGATTGACACTAAAACTAACAGCAACATAAGGAGTCAAAAAGGATAATGTATCCCCTGGGTCTAATAATGCATAAACATCAAGATGGAATACTCGTAACATATTAGTGACCACATCGGGTGAGCACTCCTGCTCCTGACAAGATAAAAGTGCGTCGAACCTATTCTGGCACTGTCTGCCACCTTCACTAGAAGAAACTCCCTGCTAAGATGGACAAGCTGCTGGGGTTGCTAAAGTGGTGGCTGGGGCACGGGCTATACCATTACCTTGTCTTGCTGAAGGACAATCCCTGAGCATATATCTAGGCTTCCTACACTCGAAGCAACTATCAACCAATGAAGCACTCTCCAGGGTGCTTCCTACCACACTTCCTACAAAATTGGGAAAGTGCGCTCCCCGCTCATGCTCCTTTGACCCCTAGAACCTGACGCCCTGCTCCTCTAATCACCTCAAGGTCTGGATAGATCACTTGCTAATGTTGGATCTGGGGATAAAGACCTATGGTGGGACTAATGGTGATGTCCACCACCGAACCTCTGCTAAGAGTACCCATAGCTCCCTATCCTGGTCCTCTTGGCCTCTCATTCATTTTCCTTCATTTGTTTTGCCTCTATCTGCAGGACATATATCATTAGTCTGGAGATATCTATATCATTAATTAGTATGATGGTCCTGCACTCCTTGGCCAATGAATCTACACCCCAATTCACAAACTTGCTCATACGAGTCCTCGAATCAGTAACCATCTGATGAACGGTGAATTTATGCGTTTCTTAGCCATATTTTATCCATACTTTACTATGTTTTGAGAACAAATTGTATGTTTTTTCATGTGTTTTATTATATATTTGTAAAAAAGAGCTAACACACATAATTAGATGCTTTTAGGGCTTAAAGTGATGAAATTGGGCTTGTTTGAGGCTTAAAAGAGCAAAAATGGCAAAACGGGATTGACGAAACGAGTTGATAGAAGTTGGCATTGCGTAGGCACTCCTGTGCCATGGCCTGCACAACGTGTAAGTAGTATAGGTGCTTCCATAGGTGCGACACTCCAGTCTTGATGGCACCGTGAGTAGCGCGATGCACAGGATTTCAATTCTTATTTGACTAGGAACTGATGCTGCAAAACCCAATTCAAATTAAAGATTGAACAACGAAGGCAAAATCTACTATAAGTACTCTCTCATAACATGTTTTAGATGTCACATATTCAATTATCACATTCAAGAGTGCTTACATAGTTATAGTTTTGCACAATCCATACTTTGAGAATTTGTGTAATAGTTTAGTTGAGTTTCTTTTGAAAAATCCATTAAGTTCTTGTGAAGCTTGTTAGCTTCAAGATTTTGTTGAAAAAGTATTTAATAAAGTAAGTATTTAATTATGATTTTTTCTACATCTTTTATTTATTTAATCATAAACATGAGCAGCTAAATTTCTTAGGCTAGGGTTTTCGGAACCGTGATGGATTACCGAATATAGGCATAATAAAATAGTGATTCTTGAATGATGAATTGGGTGAATTGTTATTCTCTTCATTTTAATTAAGCTTTAGTGGTTGTAAATGTTTAAACATGCCCATATCTTCAACTTGCCCGACCAAGGAGGTTGAAGTTAGGAAAAGAGAATAAAAATGGCAATTTGAGGTTAATAACTCTCATCTAATTAACTTGAGCTCTAACCGAGGATAGTTAAAGTCAAGACTTACTGCAAAGCTAAAATATACACACTTTTGAGACCGAGAGGAGATGGGTGGAAAGAATCTACTGTCTATTGGCGAATGCAACATATACACTTTGAGACCGAAAGGAGATAGGTGTAATTATTAAGTCGAGAAACATTGGATGTACTAAGCATAAGTCTTACACAAAATTCATCAAGATAGATCACTAGTAAAAGCCTACTATGTTATGAAATCATTTGGAACACAATCCTAGCTTAGCTTTATCAATTTGATACAAACTCAATTATTTTTAGAATTATTTTCTTCTTTTATTTGGAAACCCCCCTTCCAAAATATTGATTAAGAGTTAGCTTATTTTCATCTTTAACATATTGTTTCTGCCTATTTTCTATGGGATCGACCCCAATCTTTGTTGGGTTATTATATTTGACAGCGACCGCTTTATACTTCAATTGCAAGGTATAATTTGGGTGTGATAAAATTTCGATACAGTTGCCGGGAAATATAGTTTTGAAACAGTTAATTGGTGTTTGAGCTTAACCAGTAATTTTATTTCGCGATTTACGTTTTTCTTTTCCTTTCTTTTTTATCTTGTCACAAGCTAACATGACGAACCCTGTGGGACCAATAAATCTCCCATTAGAGGAGATAACCAAAGTGTAGAGAGCTGAAGCTGCATGCTTGGTGGAGGAAGCTCGACTAGCTAAAGCAACTAGGAGAGTTGATGCTACAAATTTTGCTACCGTTCTGGCAGACAAGAACCGATAGAACCCCCCTCGTCATCATGGATGAAATTCTGTTTGGAATGTGCTCTTCAAGGGGGATTATGAACTAGAAGAGGTGGAATCCAATATTCCACCCCCATTGTTAGCAAATTCCAAATTCAATATCACGAGTACTATGATGTAGTTGATGAACATGAAAGGGTTGTTCAATGGTTTACCCATCGATGATTCAAACCAATATCTAATAAATTTCACCAGTATCTACCATGCTTACCGACTGCCTAGAGTTTCTCAAGAGGCAATTGGACTCCGCTTATTTCCATTCTCATTAGCTAGGGAAGCTACTTTGTGGCTAAACAAGCTTCCAAATGAGTCTATCACCACTTAGGAAAAGCTAACCGCCGCTTTCTTGGAGAGATTCTTCCCACCCTCACATATGATTTAGTTGAGGGATGAAATTAATGACTTCAGACAATTACTTAGGGAAGCTCTACACGAAGCATGGATATGGTTCAAGAAGAAATTGTAATAGTTTCCTAATCACAAGCTTTCTAAGGAGGTCCTTTGGAGGTATTCTATAGGTCACTAAGCGCAACAAACAAAGTCGTAGCAGACGGGATAGTTGATGGGTCCACGATGGCCTACACTTGCAGATGCTAGTGAAATATTGGATAAGATGACTAAAACCAATAGGGAATAGCATACGAGAGAATCCGAGACTGTTGTAGTGAGCTACTCAAGAGGAATGACAACAAAGCAGCGAAAGAAAGAAGAGGAATAGGACCAAGACATGGCCCATCTTAAGACCCAGCTAGAATTTATCACAAGAACCTCACCACTTTAAACACTCAAAAGGTGCATGCGGTGAATGCACAAGATAGAGGACCTAGGTATGATGATCATTACCCTGAGGCTGATGAGGAAACAAATTTTATAAATAATTAGGGAAATTTTTGGGCCAACACCCAAGAGTCTAACCAAGACTCTTGGCGTCAAGGTCAAGGAAATAAAGGTTGAAACTACTATGGGAACAATGGCTATGACCAGGCTGGGCCAAGGGACCAAGGTCATTGGAGGAATCGAGAGGCCCCAAAGAATGATAAAGGTGGAGTATATATCTCTCCACGAGCAAGAGAGCCTGCTGTGAATGTCTCTGGGATAGAAAGGTTAGAAGATATGATGAGTCACATGATGAAGAAATTTGACTCCACTATATTAGGAGTTAAGGGGATGAAGAGGAACTTTCAAGCTTGAGTCAATTTGTGGACTCACATTCAACCTCCATTAAGCAGTTAGAGCAGCAGGTGGAGCAAATCTCAGCCGCGTTGAATCAAAGGCAAAAGGGCACTTTGCCTAGTGATACCATTCCAAACCCTCGAAATGAGGGTAACTGCATATGACCATGAGCCCATTAGGTATCTTGATGAAGTCTGAGTAATCCTAATACTTACGTTGTGCCGCGACGTTAAATTATACACTACTTGGGAGGAAACCCAAGATAATTTTAATTTTTGGAGATAATGTGTTTGTTCAAGTGTGCAGTGGTTAAATTATAATCTGAAAAAAAAAGGTTTTGAGTATAAAAGTTGAAAACGGGGTGCGACGGAAAAAGTCACACTGTAGCACAATAGATAGCATGTCGCATAGGCAATGTAGCACAACAGGCGCCACAATGCACATGCTTATCTTGGGCAGCAGGCGCCACGACGTGCAGACCTATCTCGTGTAGCAAGACCTATGACACGCAACAACATTGGCGCAGTGGGCACTGCATAGTGCAGGGCCGGTCCCAGCAGAAAAAGTCACGAGTTGGAGGGTAAGACTCGACCAGGGGAGTGTTTTAAAACCCTAAAACCTAATTTCTCCCTATTGTTTAAGCTATCTATGCCGCACACCCCCTCTCTCTTAAAACTTTTCTCCAAAAACTTTATCTTTTCTCAAAATCCTTCCATGCTTTTTCACCAAAATCACAAAAAACTACATTTTTCTTGTTAATTCTCCAACAATGGATCAAAAATCTAGCAAAGGGAAGGGAGTGAATTCTTCAACCCACGGTTCAAGGGATCAAGAAGAGCTAATGAGGAGGATCATGATGATGTGAGTCTACCTCAACAACCATTGAGGCATTTTGGGATCTGTTGGGTCACAGATCAAGAAGGTAAGAAATGGTTTAAAGAGTATAAAGAATCAAAGTACTCACATGAAATGTTTATTATTAGAGAAAGTTTGGAATTGGAGTTTCCACATATTGTAGATAGATTGCATACTCTTGGTATCGGCTCTATGTTTAATGATCTAGGGAAATGTAACTTGAACATGGTGAGGGAATTTCTTGCTAATTGGGATCCTAAGGAAAGGTCCAACCAAGTAAAAATTAGAGGGTAAAATGTTAATTTTTCACCCACGGTTTTGAATAGAATAGTTGGTTCACCTAGCATTGACCCATAACTCTTCAATAATTTGATTTGAGACCTCCCTACAGAGAAATTCGACATACACTTAGTGGCCCAACTTCAATTGCACGATAGGACCATCACCAACCAGAAGGGTATCCTGTGTCTTTCACCTATGCACATATGACTGGAGAAGCTAAAATTAGGTTGAAAATTATTTGTGCTTGTTTGCCAGGGAAGCATATGACTCATATTACACGGGAAAAAGGTGTTTCTTATTTATGCATTGATCACTGGGATGCCTGTTAATGTTGGGGAAACTATCAATGATATGTTGAGAAGAGAAAGGGTGAAATAAGGGTAGAGGTTTAGTTTTGGGGGTCTCTTGACTTGATATCTGAGAGGGTAACAAATTGAGGAGGAGGAGGTGGATTGTAGGACTAGGTATGACCCAACGGAAAATGATGTGACAAAGAATAAAGATCCTAAAGGCATACATGGTTCGGTCCTTTTCTATTAGTGAGCGTTATGCAAGAATTGATAACATGTTGAGTCACCTATACGACATGCAAATGCTGCAATTAAGAATAAATGGAGTGACTGAGGAGCAGCTGCAACAGCTCAACATAGACTATCCCTGAGTGAGCACTCGAGAGCTCTTTGCAGAGTCGGGCCTGGATTTGAGGAGCCCCTTGATGATGATGTGGCCACTGATGAGGAGATAGCAAGAGTGGAGTCTTACATAGAGTCCGATGATGATGATGAGGATTATGAGATGGGGGAAGCTGCTCTTTCCCCCACTAACGATGAGGACTAGAGGCCTAGAGAGTTCTTCTTTCACTCTTCTACTTTATGCTTTATTATTTTAGCACTGGAAACAGTGCTATCGATTAAGTATGGGGTGGGAGAAGTAAACTTCATTACCATGCATGCTTTAATTGCTTAATTTGTACATGGTGGGCCTAGTTTTTCTTAAATCATGGCTTATCTTGCATACTTATTTTGTTTGTAGTAGTTTTTTTAGTTTTATTTTATTTTGGATTTCACCAGATTTTATTTTCGGTACTTTTTCGGTGGATAGTCCCTTAGAACCGATTAGAGGGTCTAGAATATTTTTTTATTCATAGATTCATGATTTGTCCTGATGATGGATGGATGACGACCGTCTTAAGGGAAAATTAGTCATTAGGAAAAGCAAGAACTTGAGACCTACTATGTGCTTCACTTGGGTATCATTGAGACTTTGTGAAATTCACCCAAAATGCATGAAAAGGAAGAAGCACTTAGTCTTTTGGAACTTGACTCTTGTACTTGAAAAAGTGGGCTTAATTATGTTATACATGCTATATGGATATATGTGTTTATATAGTCTTGATTGCCATTGTTAAGCCATTTGTTCCATTGTGTGAGCGAGGAATTTTAATATACTCCATGCTTGCTCTTTGATGTCTAGAACATGGACGTTGTGTGTGCAAAATGAAATAAGGATGTTGAATCTAGGAAGTGACATAGACGTTTCTTTGGTAACCTATTTGTATCCTATTTTTACCTACCCTGATGTAATTGTCCTAGTTAGCCATTTTAAGCCTTAACTTATTTTGATAGCTATATTACAAGCTTAATCCTTTTTTGTTCTATTGACTTCTAGATCTAAATGACTCCTAGAGCACTTTAATGAAATTTTTTTGCATGAAGGAGCATAAGTGGAGAAGTGAAGGGAAAAACTACAAGTATAGAAATTAGAAGAAAAGAAAAAGGTGAGATTTGCTAAACAAAGAGGGTGATATAGTGGGAAAACAAAAAAAAGAAAGAGCTTTGAAGAAAACAAATGAAAAAAAAATTGTGAGCTTAAATGTTGAAAAATCCCCACTAGTCACCTAAGTATAAATTGAAAAATAAAAGGAAGTATAAGGAGAAAAATAGGAAATTGAAGAATGTGCTAAAGAGTTAAAGAGTTGTGAAGTATTAAAGTACTTAGGGAGCTTAGTCACTGTATTGGCCAAATAGTTCCTACCCGTCCCTTAGCCTACATTACAACCATTGTAAGTCCTAATTGATCCTAGATTCAAAGTTGTATATTAATGGAGTATTACACTAAGGGAAAGCCTATGGGTCATCTTTTTGCATGCATGTTGAGTTCTTTGGAGAGTGAGCGGAAATTGTTATATCTATGCCCAAGTAAAAATTATTATATCTTTTATGTGTAAGAGCATCTCTACAAAAGCTGAGGGGCACAATGGTAATACTTTGGTAGAACTTGATTGCTAAATTACATATGATTCATGTTGGCCCAAAAATATGTTTTGTTGAGATAGCTCTAGAAGCTAAGTGATTTTGAACTTTGATATTTTAATGTTGATCCTATATGCATGTGAGCGAATTTTTGGAGATTGATTGATTTGTCTAATAATCCTTAGTTTAAGAAGACCTATTCGTAGGGTGAATTTTGTGGTTAAATTTGAGAAACGAAGTAGTAGATTATAAAAGGACGAACAATAGTTTAAGTGTGGGGTGGTGATGAACAATGAATTTACACATTTCTTAGTCATATTTTGCCCATACTTTACTATGTTTTGAGAATAAATTGTGCGTGTTTTCATGTTTTTATGATATATTAGTGAAAAAGATCTAACACACATGATTAGATTCTTTCAGGGCTTAAAGTGATGAATTTGGGCTTGTTTGAGGCTTAAAAGAGCAAAAATGGCAAAACGAGATTGACGAAACAAGTTGATAGAAGTTGGCATCGGTGCAAGCATCCTGTGCCATGGATTGTGTGACACATAGGAAGTATAGGTTCTTCCAGAGGCATGACATGCCGAGCTTGATGGAGCCTTTAGCAGCGCGACGCATAGGGGTGTGTTAGGCGGCCAGGATTCCAATCCCAATTAGACTAGGAACTGAAGCTGCAAAATCCAATTCAAATTCATGAAGGAACAACAAAGGGTGAATCTAATATAAATACCCTCTCATAAAATGTTTAAGATGTCACATATTTAATTTATCACATTCAAGAGTGCTTACATAGTTATAGTTTTGCACAATTCATACTTTGAGAATTTGTGTAATAGTTTAGTTGAGTTTCTCTTGAAAAATTCATCAAGTTCTTGTGAAGCTTGTTATCTTGGAGATTTTGTTGAACAAGTATTTATTAAAGTAAGTATTTAATTATAATTTCTTTGACATCTTTTATTTGTTTTCTCATAAACATGAGCAGCTAAATTTCTTAGGCTAGGGTTGCAGGAACCATGATGGATTAACAAATGTAGGCATAATAAAATAGTGATTCTTGAATGGTGAATTGGATGGATTGTTATTATCTTTGTTTTAGTTAAGTTTACGTTTTAGTTAAGTTTTAGCGGTTGCAAATATTAAAACATGCCCTATTTTCAACTTGCCCGACCAAGGAGGTTGAAGATAGGAAATGAGAATAACAATGACAATTTTAGGTTAATAACTCTTGTCTAATTAACTTGAGCTCTCATCGGGATAGTTAATGTAGTGCCCCGGAAGCTCAAAATCAATATCTGGGACATAAATCAGAAAATATGAAAAACTGCAGAAAAGTTGCAGAACGGCCAACCTGACGGGTCGTTAAAGGACCCAACAACTCGTCAGGTCAACCGTGAGGAGGATGCCAAGGATATGTTTCAGTGTTCCTAATAGACAACCCCACGAATCGTAATCAATCCCCACGACTCGTTAAGTCATTCATTGCCAAGCCGGAATTTAGAAATTTGAGGAAGTTACAGTGTACTCGATGGGAGGCAACCATGAGTCGTCATCAGCAGTAACGACTCGTCAGTTCCTTTGTTTCCAGTTCCTTCTAACATTCTTACCAGTGTACCTGACGGACGACACAACAAGTGTTCCCAGTTATGACGACTCATCATGTGCCTATCAAGAGTCAGTAGAAATTCTCCAGTGAACTTGACGGGAGGACCCAACGACTTATTCGACCTGGTAGCGAGTCATTAAGTCACCCGTTAGGGACACCTGACAGTTTTTCCCAGCGAATCTATAAGGGCTATTTAGTAATTTCTTACTCTCCCAAGCATTAAACCACGTCATTTAAGCACCAGTTTCAAATGTTTTTGTGGGGAGAAATGGTCCATTCCTCATTCCCCACTCTCAGTTATGAAGAAAAGATCGAAGTCTCCTCTCAAAAACTCTCAAACGAAGTCTAGGGTTCCTCACCAACTTCAGCCATTCAAGCTTCTTCATCTGGAGAAATTTAGATAGGTATGTAGGGTTTTAGAAAAGGGATTGTTCTTCCCTTGTGCCCCCAAGATCCTCCTCAGTGATTTTTGTCAGTTTGAAGCCCTGAGTTTTTCGAGTATGAAAATGTTTCATGGTTATTTTCATTGATTTCATTTAGAACGATGTTCATGTATATTGTTGATATGATCCCCATAAATTCCTACCAAATTGTTCGTGTTTATACATAAGTAATCTAAGCCCTAACTTTTGAGTTATGAATTTTGTTTATTAAATTCCCTCTAGTGAATGAAGAATGCTATGGGCTGAATTTTTTTAGATTTTCCTATATATTTATATATGTGGAGTAAATAATCCAGTAATGAGAATGACGTTAGCCCTGTTGAATGAAATTCCTAGAATCCTTGAAATTGCTCTCTATTATGAAATTCCCATATTGTTGGGATAAGTTGAGTTCTCTATTAGCTGCAAGCAGTTCTGACCAGTTAGAACATAAAGTCTCTTCAGAATCTTTCAAAAAAATGTCAACTGATCAGTTTGACTCTAGTTTATCTTTTTGAGGTATTAGTGGTGCCTCCCAGTCTTCAAACTCAGATTCAGATTTTAGTTATTTGGTCCATTAGGCGGTTATGACATTCAGTTATAGCTCTAACCAGCCCAGGACCCCAGTTTAGTTATGAGTTGTTCTGTAGACAGTTACGACACTTCTAGATAAGCAGCTCTGGACGGTCTTAGGACCCAGTTTAAGAATCTGGTCCGATAAGGATCTCAGGGTACATGTAGTTATTCATCCCTGACTAGTCTTGGGCCCCAGTTTTGAGCTATAAACTTAGTAGTTCGGTTTAGGTTTTCCAATGGGAGTAGGACTTAGCACCAAGAGAACCAGCGTTCCAGCACACCAAGGTTTCCAAAACTACATTGCCAGCGTAGGTTACAATATTACTTGGCCTGATTGGCCCTAGATATATTTTGTGATCACCCAGTTCATGCCTTTATACCCTAGAAAGGTATATTGGGTCCTATCGGTGGGGTGTATACATCAGACTCCACGTCTAGCTCACGTGATTAAATATCAGTTATAGACTCTCCCACTAGTCAGTCTAGTCCAGTATTAGAATAAGCAACTCAATTCAGTATAGTATCTCAGATTTAGTGATTTAGACTTAGAGGCATGTCCATGACCATCAGACAGGGTCATCTTGACCATTTCAGATTATATCAGTAGGTTAGCTCAGTACTTATTGGTCATGGCATCATTTCAGTTCAGTATTTATATTCAGTATGTCTCTCCCACTTACTCAGTACATTCAAAGCACTGACGCATGCTTTTCATGCTGTATCGTTTCATGATAAAACTGCAGGTTCTCAGGTTCAGCATAAATAGTTATTTCAGTTTCAGAGCATTCCATTCCAGCAGATCAGAGTGTGAGTGCTCCCCATTTGAGGGCTTGTTTACTTATTTCATTTGGTTCTGTTTAGACTTAGAGTTAGCTGGGGGTTTGTCCCAGCAACTCCTTAGTTTGATGGCTTTCAGACAAATATGGCTTTCAGTGTATTTAAAGATTGGAACGTTTACTTTCAGATTTTTTCTTCTTAAATACTTTACTATTATTTTTAAGTTCCACTGTGCATGTTTACTCAGAATGTTAGTGTATGATAGACCAGGGGTTGACTTGGGGTCACTTGTGCCTTCAAGTACCGTGTTACATCTAAGGTGTAGGCTCGGGGCATGACAAACTTAGTATCAGAGCCCTAGGTTTAGAGTATCCTTGGCAAGTCTGAAAGCCGCATCGAGTAGAGTCCTTTTTATGGGTGTGAAGCGTGCCACACTTATGACGAGTAGGTTGTGAGATTTATTAGGAAAAATTTCCCTTTTGTTCATATTTGTTATCGTGCGTTAAAGTCAAATTCCAAGAGACGTCTTTCTAATGTGTCCTTTTCCTTTCAGTGAACCATGCCTCCTCGATGTGGAAATGGACGAAGAGCCGAAAACACCAACAGACCCGCTCCACCAACTCCGATAGTTCCTCAGGATTACTCTTTGTTTACCGCCGAATTCAGGGCGACCATTCAGTTGCTTGCTCAGACCGTCACCAATCAAGTGAACCAGCAGGTGGTTTCAATAGCCACAAGTGGGTCTACAGCTTGTTCCCTGGTGCGGGATTTCACCCGGATGAACCATCTAGACTTTCATGGAACAAAGGTGGGAGAGGACCCGCAAGGCTTTGTAGATGAGGTCAGAAAGATCACACGGATCATGGGTGTCAGCTCCTCCGAGAGTGCTGACCTGGATGCCTACCAGCTAAAAAGGGTAGCCCAGGTTTGGTACGAGCAGTGGAAGGAGGGCAATCAGCTGAAGTAGGACCGGTTGAGTGGGAGGAGTTTCATACAACTTTTCTGGATAGGTTCTTTCCCCAGGAGCTGAGGGAGGCTAAAATGGCAGAGTTTATGAACCTAGGGCAGGGCAACCGGACAGTGGAGGAGTATGCTCTGGAGTTTATTAGACTATCAAAGTATGCTCCAAATATGGTGGCCGAGCCAAGGGCTCGCATGCTGAAGTTCGTGAATGGAGTGTCTAATCTGGTCCTCAAAGAGTACAGGACCACGATGTTGATCAAAGACATGGACTTGTACAGACTAATTGTTTATGCTCAACAGATTGAGGCCGAGAAGTTGAAAGATATGGAGCGTAAGAACAAGCGAGCAAGAACTGGTCATACAAATTTTGGCCACCAATGGTCTGGCGGTGGTAGCTGCCCACAGCAGCAATAGCAGCAGCAATAGTAGAAGGCCCCAGCACCTAGCTCAGCCAGCGCACCAACCTTTCGATCCCGCTAGGATCGGAGGGGTGGGTCATCTGGAACTCAGTCTCAGGCCCACAGTTCAGGAAACAAGTATCCAGTGGGCCCCAAGTGCTGCAGAAACCATCCTTGAGAGTGTTTACAAGGTAGAGAGGGTTTTTTCAGTTGTGGACAGCTCAGGCATCGACTTAGAGAGTGCCCGTCAACAGGGCAAGGAAGGTCACAATCCACTACCTCAGAAGCTCCAGCAGGCCGACTAACTCAGCAGGACAACCCATCAGGTGCAGATGGAGGTCAACGCCAGAATCATTTTTATGCTCTCTCTTCTCGTCAGGATCAAGAAAGTTCACCTGACGTAGTTACTGGTATGTTACGTCTCTTTCATCTAGATGTGTATGCCCTCCTAGATCCAGGTGCTACTCTTTCGTTTGTGACTCCATATGTAGCAGTTCAGTTTGACATCAATCTAGAAGTCCTATCAGAACCCTTCTTAGTTTCCACCCCAGTTGGCGAGTCAGTTAGAGCCAACTGGGTGTATAGAAACTGCCCAGTCTCAGTCTTAAATAAAATCATCCCAGATGATCTTGTAGAACTAGACATTGTCGACTTCAACCTTATTCTAGGCATGGATTGGTTACATTCCTTCTATTCCTCAGTTGATTGCAGGACTAGGGTTGTCAAGTTTCAGTTTCCAAAGGAGCCCGTGTTAGAATGGTCGGGTAGCAGTTTAGCGCCTAAGGGTAGGTTTATTCCCTTTCTTAAGGCCCAGAAACTCATTTCCAAAGGATGTCTATATCATATGGTTCGGGTCAAGGATTCCAGCTTTTAGACCTAGCCATTCAATTAGTTCCAGTTGTCATCGAGTTTCTAGATGTCTTTCCTGAAGATCTTCCCAGAGTCCCCCCTGAGCGAGAAATAGACTTCGAAATAGATCTCCTTCCAGACACTCAGCCCATCTCCATCCCTCCTTACAGAATGGATCCAGCTGAGCTTAAGGAGTTGAAGGAGCAGCTAAAAGATCTTCTTGATAAGGTTTTCATCAGACCCAACATCTCTCCCTGGGGTGCTCTAGCGCTATTCGTGCATAAGAAAGACGGTACCCTCAGAATGTGCATAGATTACCATCAGCTGAACAAAGTCACTGTAAAGAACAGATATCCCTTACCTAGAATAGATGACCTATTCGATCAGCTTTAGGGAGCCAGTTGTTTCTCCAAGATCAATCTCAAGTCAGGATACCGTCAGTTAAGGGTTAGAGAAAGTGACATACCGAAAACAACATTTAGAACTCGATATGGTCACTATGAGTTTGTGGTGATGTCCTTTGGGTTGACTAATGCCCCAGCAACCTTCATAGACCTAATGAACAGGGTTTTCATGCCGTACCTAGATATGTTCATCATCATATTTATCAATGACATCCTGGTGTACTCTAGAAATGAGGAAGATCATGCCAATCACCTAAGGTTAGCATTGCAGACTCTCAGAGATCGCCGGTTATTCAAGTTTAGTAAGTGTGAATTCTGGTTGAAGTCTGTAACCTTCTTGGGTCATGTGGTCTCGTGTGAAGGGATACAAGTAGATCCTCATAAAATAGTAGCGGTGAAGGATTTGCCCAGACCTACCTCTCTGACAGAAATCAATAGTTTTCTTGGCCTAGCGGGTTATTACCGATATTTTGTAGAAGGGTTCTCCTCCATAGCCTTTCCTCTAACCAAGTTAACTCAGAAGAACGTGAAATTTTAGTGGTCAGATGAGTGTGAGAAGAGTTTTCAGGAGTTAAAAACTCGACTCACTACCGCTCTAGTTTTGACCCTGCCAGAAGGAGCAGATGGGTTGGTTGTATATTGTGACGCCTCCAGAGTTGGACTTGGTTGCGTTTTGATGCAACGGGGAAAAGTGATAGCCTATGCCTCCAGACAGCTCAAATTCCATGAGAATAATTATCAAACTCATGACTTGGAGTTAGCGGCAGTGGTATTCGCATTGAAAATATGGAGACACTACTTGTACGGGGCTCAGGTGGATATGCTCACAGATCACAAGAGTTTTCAGTACATGTTTAGTCAGGAGGACCTAAACCTCTGATAGAGAAGGTGGTTAGAGCTCCTAAAAGATTATGACATAAGTGTGTTGTATCACCGGGGCAAGGCCAATGTGGTGGCTGACGCCCTAAGTAGGCGATCTATGGGAATAATACTTTTAGGGAGGAAAAAGGGAGTTAGCAAAGGATGTTCACAGACTGGCCCGGTTAGGGATGTAGCTGGTAGACTCAGCTGAAGGTGGAGCACTAGTGCAAAGCGGGTCAAGTTTATCTTTAGTAGTTGAAGTTAAGTCCAAACAAGATGAAGATCCAGTTCTACTTAAACTCAAGGAAACGCTTCTCAAAAAAAAGTTGAGGCTTTCTCCCAAGGGGGAGATGGAATGCTCCGCTACCAAGGAAGGTCGTATGTGCCAGATATCGGTGAGTTGAGACAACATATTTTGGCTGAGGCACACAGCTCAAGGTATTCCATTCACCCTGGTGCTACTAAAATGCACCGCAACTTAAGGGACATTTACTGGAGGAACGACATGAAAAAAGACATTGCCGAATTCGTAGCGAAGTGCCCGAACTTCCAGCAAGTCAAGATGGAACATCAAAGGCCAGGGGGCATAATCAAGATATTAATTTACCCATGTGGAAGTGGAAGAGGCAAATATGGACTTTATTACAGGTTTACCGCGGACTCGCCGGCAGCATGACTCAATCTGGGTGGTAGTGGATCGGATGACCAAGTCAGCCCACTTTCTCCCAGTCAGAACCACAGATTCAGTTGAGGATTATGCTAAACTTTATATTCAGGAGCTGGTTAGACTTCATGGGATGCCACTGGCTATTAGTTCATACATGGGTACCCAGTTCACCTCCCATTTCTGGAAGTCTTTTCAGAAGGGACTTGGTACTCAGGTCAAGCTCAGTACAACTTTTCACCCGCAGATAGATGGATAAGTTGAGTGGACTATTAAGACTCTAGAGGATATGCTAAGAGCGTGAGCGATTGATTTTAAGGGTAATTGGGATGACCATCTGTCTCTTATCAAATTTGTGTACAGCAACAACTACAATTCTAGTATTCAGATGACCCCGTTTGAGGCATTGTATGGTAGGAGATGTAGATCTCCTATAGCTTGGTTTGAAATCGGTGAAGCTACCTTGATAGGGCCAGACTCGGTTCATGAGGTGATGCAAAAAATTTAGCTCATCCGAGAAAGATTGAAAATAGCCCAGAGCCGTTAGAAATCCTATGCCGATGTGTGAAGAAGAGAGCTAGAGTTCTCAGTTGATGACTGGGTATACCTGAAAATTTCGCCCATGAAAGGGGTGATGAGGTTTGGGAAGAAGGGGAAACTCAGTCCTAGGTATGTCGGACCCTATATAATTTTGAGGCGTATCAGCAAGGTAGCCTATGAGGTAGAGTTACCTTTAGAACTAGTAGCTGTACATCCAGTTTTCGATGAATTACTTTTGAAAAAGTGGATTGGAGATCCAACCTCTGTGGTGCCATTGGATAATGTGGCAGTCAAGGATAGCCTCACCTATGAGGAGGTACCGGTCCAAATCCTAGACCGACAGGTTCGTAGATTGAGGAATAAGGAAATAACTTCAGTCAAAGTTTTATAGAGGAATCAGTAAGTTGAAGGAGCTACGTGGGAGGCCGAAGCAGATATGAGGGCCAAATACCCAGACTTGTTCTCTATCGACTCTATTGTAGTTAATATGTGAATTTTGTTTTAGGACCTGAACTAGTTGTTGAATTCAGTTCATATATCTAGATTTTATTTCTGACTTTGGTTGTGTTAAGAAAAACAAAATTCAGTTCAGTTATATTATCTGAAATAGAGATAGTCATTTCAGTCATTTTGAAGTTGAATGAGCAGTATTTGAATGCTTTGATTGTTATTTTTCTAGTATCTATGAGTTTTCTAACATTCGAGGATGAATTTTTCAAAGGGGGAGATATTGTAATGCCCCGGAAGCTCAAAATCAATATCTGGGACATAAATTAGAAAATTTGAAAAACTGCAGAAAAGTTGCAGAACGACCAACCTGAGCGGGTTGTTAATGGACCCAACGACTCATCAGGTCAACCATGAGGAGGATGCCAAGGATATATTTTAGTGTTCCTAATGGACGACCCCACGAGTCGTTATCAGTCCCCACGACTCATTAAGTTATTCGTTGCCAAGCCGAAGTTCAGAAATTTGAGGAAGTTACAGTGTACTCGATGGGAGGCCACCATGAGTCGTCATCAGCAGTAACGACTCGTCAGGTCCTTCGTTTCCAGTCCCTTCTAACGTTCTTACCAGTGTACCTGACGGATGACACGATGAGTCTTTCCCAGTCATGACGACTTGTCATGTTCCCATCAGTAGTCAGTAGAAATTCTCCAGTGAACTTGACGGGAGGACCCAATGACTCGTTGGACCTGGTAACGAGTAGTTAAGTCACCCGTTAGGGACACCTGAATGTTTTTCCCAGTGAATCTCTAAGGGCTATTTAGTGATTTCTTACTCTCCCAAGCATTAAACCACGTCGTTTAAGCACCAGTTTCAGACGTTTTAGTGGAGAGAAAAGGTCCATTCCTCATTCCCCACTCCCAGTTCTCAAGAAAACATCGAAGTCTCCTCTAAAAAACTCTCAAACAAAGACTAGGGTTACTCACCAACTTCAACCATTCAAGCTTCTTCATATGGAGAAATTGAGTCAGGTATGTGGGGTTTTAGCAAAGGGATTGTTCCTCCCTTGTGCCCCCCAGATCCTCCTCAATGATTTTTGTCAGTTTGAAGCCCTGAGTTTTTCGAGTATGAAAATGTTTCATGGTTATTTTCATTGATTTAACTTAAAATAATGTTCATGTATATTGTTGATATGATCCCCATAAATTCCTATCAAATTGTCAGTGTTTATACATAAGTAATCTAAGCCCTAAATTTTGAGTTATGAATTTTGTTTATTAAATTCCCTCTAGTGAATGAAGAATGCTATGGGCTGAATTTTCTAGATTTTCCTATATATTTATATATGTGGAGTAAATATTCTATTAATGAGAATGACGTTAGCCCTATTGAATGAAATTCCTAGAATCCTTGAAATTGCTCTGTATTATGAAATTCCCATATTGTTGGGATAAGTTGAGTTCTCTATTAGCTTGCTAGTAGTTCAGACCAGTTAGAACGTAGAGTCTCTTCAGAATCTTTCAGAAAAATGTCAACTGATCAGTTTGACTCCAGTTTATCTTTTTGAGGTATCAGTGGTGCCTCCCAGTTTTTAGACTCAGATTCAGATTTAAGTTATTTGGTCCATTAGGCGGTCATGACATTCACTTATAGCTCTTACCAGCCCTAGGACCCCAGTTATGTTATTAGTTGTTTTGTAGATGGTTACGACGCTTCTAGATAAGCAGCTCTGGCCGGTCTTTGGACCCAGTTTAAGAATCTGGTCTGATAAGGCTCTCAGGGTACATGCAGTTATTCGTCCCTGACTAGTCTTGGGCCTCAGTTCCAAGCTATCAGCTTAGTAGTTCAGTTTAGGTTTTCCAGTGGGAGTAGGACTTAGCACCGAGTGGGTCGGGGTTCTAGCGTACCCAGGTTCCCAGAACTACGTTGCCAGTGTAGGTTACAGTATTACTTGGCCTGATTGGCCCCAGATATATTTTTTGATCACACAATTCATGCCTTTATACCCTGGAAAGGTATATTGGGTCCTACCGGTGGGGTGTATACATCGGATTCCATGTTTAGCTCACGTGGTTAAATGTCGGTTATAGACTCTCCCACTAGTAAGTCCAGTACTAATCAGAATAAGCAGCTTAGTTCATTACAGTATCTCAAATTCAGTGATTTCGACTTAGGGCATGTACATGACCATCACACAGGGTCGTCTTGACCATTTCAGATTATATCAGTAGTTTAGCTTAGTACTTATTTGTCATGGTGTGTCATTTCAATTCAGTCTTTATATTCAGTATGTCTCTCCCACTTACTCCGTACATTCAAAGTACTGACGCATGCTTTTCATGCTATATCATTTCATGATACAGCTGCAGGTTCTTAGGTTCAGCACAGATAGTTACTTCAGTTTCAGAGCATTCCATTCCAACAGATCAGAGTGTGAGTCCTCCTCATTCGAGGGCTTGTTTACTTATTCAATTTGGTTCTGTTTAGACTTAGAGTTAGCTGGGGGTTTGTCCCAGCAACTCCTCAGTTAGATGGATTTGAGACAAATATGGCTTTAGTGTATTCAGTGTATTTAAAGATTTAAACCTTTACTTTTAGATTTTTTCTTCTTAAATACTTTATGCTATTATTTTTAAGTTCCGCTTTGCATGTTTACTCAGAATGTTAGTGTATGATAGACCAAGGGTTGACTTGGGGTCACTTGTGGCTTCAAGTACTGTGTTACGTCCAGGATGTAGGCTCGGGCGTGAAAGTTAAAGTCAACCCTTACTGCAAAGCTAAAATATACTATCACGACCTAAGCTGGGACCCTAGATCAAGACACAGGACCTAGAACCACAAATGGCTCCAAGTCGACCCAAGACATAAACCTAGCATCTAAAGAGCATATATTAAAGAGAAAACTGATAACTTAAACATGAATAAGTGGAATTATGAATAACATAAAGCGTATATCAAACAATACATCACAACGCTAAATCTCAAGCTGAACATACTAGTCTATGTCTGAAAAGCCTCTACTAACTGATGAGGTGTTGATACAAGCCCCCAACTATCTCTAAGTCTAAAACAAACTGACAACACAAAACTGAAATGATAGATGCCCTCTAATAATAAGGACTCACCCAAGGTAGGGAAGAACTGAGCTGACAGGGGAAGCGAGCTATCAGCGAGACTGAACTGGATCACCTGAACCTATATTATAAAATAATGTAGCATAGGGTATGCAATCGGTACTTTGAATGTACTGAGTATCTAAGGTTAGTAAAACCTATTTAGTAAATATTAACTAAAATCATGCATATAAATATAAATCGATTACATAATAAGAGTAAGGACTGCATGCTGAAAATTGTTTGTAAGACATACATAATCATAAGCTGATTATCATAAATAAACATGGTGACTCAAGATCGAGAAATAAAAATCATATGACTTGTCATAGTTGTAAATGTAAGTAAAAGCTCATAAACTGATCATCGGGTCAAATCTATTGTAAAACATAACATCATAAGTCATGAACATGAGTAACTGAAATCATGAGAAATAATGGGAGACTTATCATAACCAACACCATCAAAATAGAGCTTACGTGATGCCCCAACTATCACACCGAAGTGGACAAAACTGTCCAAAACCTTGTCAGGACTAAGGACAATACCATGATATCGATAATAAGCTGAGTTCCCTTGGGGAAGGGGAAAACTCTATTGAGAGGTCCCAAATATAAATATACCTAAGTTGGCGCGTTTTATGAGATTGGAGAATCTTGGAACCACAAGCCTACTCGGTGCTAGACATTACTCCCAAAAACATGCATAGTGCTCACATCATTTTTCAATGAAGTTGAAATCATAATTACATGCATAACCTGAAATCTGAACATTGGGAGTCTTGACTCCAAAACATATCATAAGCTGCATTAGGAGTCTTTACTCCAAAATATATCATAAGCTGATCCTATTAGACTTGTCCAAATCATGAAAACATACTTAACTTGTGTGGGATTTCCCAAATCATAAAATCATGCATACTTGAAATAGACTTCATAAGTCAAAATCATATATTCGTACATGGAAAATTTATAAATGTTCGTGCTAGATATTTATTCATACTTTAAATCATAAATCATGAGTTTGACTTTTCATAAAACTTTCATAATAGGGCATAATTTCTAATAACTCAAAATCATGAATTTATAATTAAATTGTGATAAAATTTTCCCATTAAACTTTAAAAACATACTTTAGAACATGAGGGAATTGGACACATAAACATATCATAGAGAATTTCATAAAATTGGATTAAAACACTATAAATCCATATACTTGAATTCATGAACTTGAGGAGAAATTTCTGAATGAGGGTTGAAGGAAACCCACATTTATAGCCCTACATACCTGGCTAAACTAATCCTCGAACTAGTTTTGAAAGCCCAAGAGAATTGGGGAATAATTGAGAGAATTATAGCTTGATCTTGAAGAGGGTTCTCAATAACTTACGTGCATGGGATCCTAATGGATTAAAGTAGGTTAACCCTCTTAAAACACTCCTTTCAGGGCTTAAAACAACATCATTAGGAAGTTAGGAGCTTAGTAATTATGAAAATATCCTTAATAATTTACTTGGAAATTACTCACTAACAGTCACCATGAGTTGTACAATCAACTTACGACTCGTGGTGTCCTCCCGTAACTAGCCAGTCCATTTTCCCCCAACTCTCTGATTAGTTCCAAGACTCCTACCATGACTCTTAATTCCATACTATGAGTCATACAACCACTCGTAGGATCAACACCTAATAACCTCATACCATACTATGACTTTGTGACCATGAGTCATACCACCAAACCACGACTCATGGTCTGGGGAAAAAAACCTCTGAACTGAACCATGGGTCTTCCTACGACCCGTACCATCTAATCACGACTCGTACTAAGACAAAATTTTAGACTCCTTTGCTGAACATATTCAACTTCCTGAATCTAGTCTTAGAAAACTTTGGGGGTATTACATTATGTCCCCCTTGGGAACATTCATCCTTGAATGTAGGATAAGCATTCTGAAGGGCCAGGGAAGGAACTGCAATCCTAAAACCAAATAACTGAAGCTAAAAAATGACGGAGTGACTGACTCCGGACTAATACACATAACCGAACCGAATTCATAATACAAACATATATGTAATGACATGAAAGGAACTTAGAGACATGAACTTGACATGAAATTGAATAGAGTACTAAGGAGAAAATTGATACCTCATGCTGGAACTGAGTCAAAAGGGAAAAGATATGGGTATCTGACCATCATATCTACTTTAGCTTCCTATGTAGCTCCCTCAATAAGCTGATTCCTCCAAAAAACCTTCACAGAAGCTACTTCTTTGTTCCTTAACTTACGAACCTGACGATCAAGGATCTCAACCAGAACCTCCTCATAGGTAATACTATCCTTCACACCTATGCTCTCCACCAGAAGAACTACGGTCGGGTCACCAATGTACTTCTTCAATAGAGATACATAGAAAACTGGATGCGCCGAAGCTAACTTCACTGGTAGCTTTATCTTATATGCCACTTTGCCGACTCGCCTCAAAATCCTACAAGAACTGATCTTGGGCAGAATTATACGCCCAAGTGATACTCAAATGCTTCATTTAGTCTTGTTTATCCATCGTTATTTGTGCATTCTCATGTAATTTGTAGTTAAAATGTGAATTTATACTAACCA
>JACEIK010001557.1:177056-189608 GCA_018107945.1 Datura stramonium | reverse complement strand
ATGTGACCGAATAAAAATAGGACATATGTCCACTCCGGTTTTGCAAAACCACATATTAGATCTATTAAAAGATAATGGCATAGATGAGCCATTTGAGTAACAGCAGTGGCATAAATGAGCCAAACTTTTAACGGATGACATGGATGAACCTTTTCCTAAAGTTCAATGGCATATTTGAGTCTTTTTCCTTTAAAAAATGAGTAAGAGAGTTCAAATTTCCGACTATATTATCTATAAGTTCATTAAGAAGATTTCTATTCACAATATTAATATTTGGAGCACTAGTTTGAACCATAAGCTATCACGCGGCTGGTGGTAGAACTTCCATGGCATGACTAGGCACAAATGTTGGGCTACTGGACTCAACTTGTTGTCTTGTTGCACATTGAAGGAGATGTAACCGGCTCCTCCTCCTCCATCACGTCTGTCTAACTCTTCACACTCGTGCCACTTTTTTTGGCCACTCTTAGTGTCAAAGTTGTTGGTTGAATGCACTGGAGTTGAGATTACCATTATATCCAGATTTTGGTCATTCCCCATAGAGATTAGTTGTTGTCCAGAGTCACCTTGTTTCTCACCAAGCGACTCCGTAAATTGTGTTGCCACCTCATACGCTGAATTGTTGATAGTATTCATTAAGGGCTTCAAAATGGGGACAGAACCAACCAAACTAGGAACATGTTGTTGCATTAACATTTGTGCCAATTCCGAATGTGCAATATGAAATTTAGGACTGCCCAAACTAGGTTGAGGTAAGTGCATCTCTTGGTCGTTTACCACACACTTAGTCTGCTGGATGCTAATCAAATCCACCGTTTCATTCTCCGCGTCTGCAAACAAATATATCACCATAAATGATTTGTTGTTCTTCTCTAATTGAAAGAGAATAGAAAAAGTCGGGACAAATAATTTCCTTTGAGGAATTTGATCAAACATCTTGCTTCATTAAAACACTCGGCTCATTGTCACGAACCAAAGTGTCAACTACAGTGCCGATAAAGGTGGATCCAGGAATTGAATGTTGCGGCTGTCATTTTCTTTTATACAAACTCATCACTAGTGATTGATATCGAATTAGGCAGCACATTCAATCAATTCAATCCATTTTGGGCTTATTCAATTTACAAGATTTTTGGTTCATAAGTTACACATGGTCATCCAACCTAAATAAATTTCATATGATCCAAACAAATTTTTGGTCAAGTATTATTGAACGAAAATGAAAAACATAAACAAGAAAACTAAAATTTTGAATACGCAATTAAACCCCAAAGGTTGTGGAAAAGTGATGAAATGTTCAATAATGGTAAATGAGTCACTAAAAGCCATATGTGTATCCTATCAGCCTTATGACCCTCATTACAAACTTTGGAAAACTCTTGTGTGCTCTCAACCCGGATATCTAAAAGGAATGACACTTGTGTAAATAGATAAGCATATGATTGTGACCTATCTAAGGAACTTCTTTGTGAGAGTTGAGTGAATTTCTCTTCTCACTTGATCTTGTGTGTCCTTGAAATGTATGTTGTCATTGCTTCAGAAAAAGAACACTTTCTTTGATCTAATTGTGAGGGCATGTGGATGTAAATGACTGACATATTTTATTTCTCAAATCTAGGTGTGTGCATGTTGATATGATGTCATAAGTGGAGATTACATGTTTAGTCTGAAAAGTTGCGAGAAAACTGATTTTTGATTGATGAAGGGCGTGGTTGGATTGAAATGTGTGTGTTTGTAGCCATTGTTAACAACCCCCTAGTCATTAAAATTTATGATTCCGGGACATTAGTTTAAGTGTAGTATTTTCTCTTCTTAGTTTTCTTAAGGACAAGAAAATACTTTAAGCTAGGGCTGTTGATGTGTCGAAAATTTGTGACACATCTGTACTTCATTTCATAGCATTTTATATATTTTTAAGAGTTAAATTAGGTGAAAGCTAACCTCATTATGCTATGGTTCAGGAACCCAAACAAAATGAAAATAAGAGGTGTTAAAGCCAGAAATTTGTCCAAAGGACAAGACAAAGGATGTTTATCAGATAGACAAGCCACAGGTTCAGCTGTCCAAGTCCAGCCAATAATTCCATAAACCAATTAACTAGAAGAAGTTCTCAAACAAAGATTTTGAATAACGGACAATGTTTCCAAAATGCAGTCCGTGAATTGAAGGACAGACTCAGGATAAGGCAGAAGGCAATTCTAAATGATGGAGCAGAAGACAGACCGTCTTTTCAGAAGACGGTCCGCCGATCAAAGGATAGAAAGTTGATTGATAGAGGCCAAATATAAACGATGGAACATAGTATGGTCCATCCTTTCAAGGGATGATCCATCCCTGCACACTTGGCACCTCTGAGTTTAAAATATTTTGAGCTTTTCCTGATATAGTATAAATAGATTTTTCATGAATTTTTTAGGAAGTTTTTAGTTTTTAGAGATTTCATCCATTATTTTCAGCAGGGATTAAAGATAAGTACATATCTTTACTTTCCAGTGTATATCTTAGATTTTAGCTTGTTTGAAGATTCAAGTTCATCAATTGAAGATTTTTACTACAATTTCAATTTCCATCGGTGAGAATGTCTAATTACTCTCTTTCTCTTCTTCATCTTGCTATGGGATCTAGGGTTGTGAACCCTAATGATCCCAATTTGGTAAAATTTAGTTTGGACTTATGAACATTTGATTGATTATTATTTTGTAGTGTGTGATTGGTGATGAAAGGCACCCAATCCTGCCAAATTACCTTTATGAGACTTAAAAGAGAAAATTTAGGTTGGGCTAGCATCAATCAACAACAATTCAAGGCATAACCTTTGTTTAATGGATTCTCCTAGACATAGGTTGAATTTCAATTGGCAACAAGCAATTGGGTAGAAGGGAGTTCTCTTTAATTTGACAAAATTGAAGTAGATTGACACCTATGGTGCTATTAAAATATACCATGGATTTCCTAAGCCTTTTATTGCATGTTCAACCATAGCTCATTCTGAATCAATCTATATTGGATGATTTAGGGGGATCGACCCATAATTGGGGTCACTTCCCTAGAATTTTCTTAAATTGATTACAACACTAGCAATTTGCATTCGGTAGTTGTAGTTAACTTTTCTTAATATTAATTCAAATAGACTATAATCTTGCAATACTATATTGATTAGTACTAGTTACAGTGGGCTTAGCATAGTCTCTGTGGGCTTTGACCCTAACTCCATGTTAGGTTCTATATTTGCTTCAATCATTTACTCTACCAGAATTTGGACTGGATTTGAACGAGATCATATATAATTGAAAGGTATGCATGTACTATAATAATTGGGTTGTTGTAGAAGAAATTGTGTGGTATGTTTAGCTCAATACAATTAAAGACTTGAAATATTTGATATTTCTTAGCATTCTTTGGAGGGAGCTGCAACTATAACTCTTAATTTAACTTACAGGAAGAATGAAAGTGAACCTTCTTGTTTCAGGGAATAATTATAGGCCATTTTTATTGTTTTCTAGAAGATGTCTATCCACGAATGACTTGTCGTGAACCCCTGACAACACCAAAAGTTTTCAACGCATTATTTACTAACGAGCCAGTAGATGCATTAATTTTTGGCCCATAACAAATTTTAGATTGTATGTTATAATTTTGATCTTTGAGTTATACCATTAAAAAAAACTAAAATGTTTGATAGCTTTCTGAAATAAACACTTGTTGCTTTGCTAACGAGAAGGTGAAGCCTGAAATCTTGCTTTTATGTAGTTGTTCTAGTTTGTTTATCTTGTTAATCTTTTGATAACCTAGGGATTTTTTTTACTGATATTTTTTTGTGATTACTACTTTGATGTTAGAAAATAGTGATTGGTTAAATACGTCAATTAAGGTGAGATTATGACGAATTTTAGCAGCCATAATAATTGCCACTAAAAAAACATCTTCTTTAGTGGCAATTATTGCTTTTTTACAGGAAATAACAAAAGCTGCAATTATGTTGGGTAAAACATTTCTAAGGTAGGTTTAGTGGCTATAGTAATTGTCGCTAACTAAATGTCATTAAAAATAATTATTTTTAGTGGCAATAAATATAGATCTTTACCAGCATTCATAATATATACCACTAGAGGCTTTAGAGACTTTGAATTGCATGAAATTTAATTTGTTGCTGGTAAATATTATAGCGGCAACAAATATTGCTGCTAAAAATCTCTTTTGGTGTAGTGCAATTCACGGTGAGATTGGAATTCATGAACTCTGCTTGCTCTAGTCACATGTTAAATGGCCTTTATAGTTCACGTGCAAATTTCTTTCTCAACTCTGGAAAAGAAATATTCCTTGGTACAATTGGCTCAGAATATACTTGTTGAGGGTTAATATTGAATCTGGTCGGCATTGTTATCCAAGTGAAGGCAAATATAAGTGGTCTTCTAATATTCTTTCAAAAAGAAAAGATGAAAAGAAGAAAAATCAGGAGAAGGAATATATTACTCTTTTTCATGAAATTCTCAAACTTTAATATTACCCATATTTGTAGCCAGATTCAATATGGTATCACCCCATATCCCAGTTCGAACGCAACTTTCACATTTGACATGTAAATTTTCTTACCAAAAACAATATAAATGGAGTGTATGTTGAAATAAGATTAAACAAACAAGCAGAAGTGAAAAGTACTAGTAGTTGGAGATGAGGAACAAAAATGGTTCTCAAGTCTATTAAGGTGTTTCCTAGAGTTCCCTTGACCACTTCATGAGGGTTTACTTTATTGTTTGAAGCTCTGCTGAAGTGTTTGGGGGAACTCCCGGATTCACTTTGAAAATTACACAAATAAGTAGAAGTACAAGAGTATTAGTTGGAGATGATGAATACAATGGTTCGCGTATAAATATATCAAGGTATTCCCTAGAGTTCCCTTGACCTCTTCATGAGGGTTTACTTTATTGTTTGAAGCCCTGCTGAAGTGTTTTGGGGAACTCCCGAGTTCACTTTGAAAATTAAAAAACAAGTAGAAATGAAAGAGTACTAGTTACGTTGGAGATAATGAATACAATAGTTCACGTATAAATTAATCAAGGTGATCCCTAAATTTCCCTTGACCACTTCACGAGGGCTTACTTCGTTGTTTGAAGCCATGCTAACGTGTTTGGGGGAACTCTCAAATTCACTTTGAAAATTACACAAACAAGTAGAAGTGAGAGTATTAGCTAGAGATGATGACCACCACAAAGGTTCATGTATAAATTTATCAAGGTATTTCCTAGAGTTCCCTTGACTATTTCATGAGGGCTTACTTCATATTTGAAGCCTGTTATATTGTTTGAGGGACTCCCGGCTTTACTTTGAAAACGATTTAATATATATACTATGACAACAAGATTTTTTTTAAAATATTTATATTGTATTTTTTAATCTATTATAACATGTAATTTATTTTATATTTAGGTTACTAATTCAATATTGGTTATCTATAATTACTTTTTATATCGTTGAATGTTTAAAGATTATTTTAGCTTATCTTCAGCTTGATAACTTATGTTGAAGTTTTAAGTTGAACGAGGTGACAGACTTCCTAGCTAAGGAAAGACAATGTCTACAAGTAATTGTAGTGATTGATAATAATGGTAGTTAATGACGGAGGATGGTGGCTGTGGATGGTAGTTGATAATGGTGAATGACAGTGATAGCGGTAAATGGTTCGAATTGGTGAACTAGCATTTTCTTAGAAAGTTTTTAATAGACATCTTAATGATATTAAGACTTTATTATAGGTGTTAATCATTCAAATATATTTAAACCTGTTTAATGATTCTAACATTAAAAAAAACGCAGTCGTTAAGATCCGAACAACTAAGATTCAGACATAACAAAAATAAATAGACTTAATTACTTAAATCTAAATAATTAAAATTAAAATCTTCATCAAATACAAACAAATGAGGCCTTAATATCTAAAACATAAGTACTGACAGATGTATATAAATGAAAAACTACTAGTAAAATTTAATTAAATTCTGAACCTATAATTTTCCAGCAAACTGATGCAAGAAAAAAAGTTGAAGATGGTAACTGGTTTGACTTTTGTTGAAGGAAGTTGAATAACTAGGCAGCAGATTAGTTAATATATAGTTAGAGTTGGTAGTTAATTACTTACTTTCAGAAGTTAGTTATAACTAACTTTTGGATAAGGAAATTACACTTGTATAAATAGACACTTGTATGTACCATTACTCATACTTTTGAGTTCAAAAAACTTCTCTTTCTCTCTACTCTTTCTTTGCTTCTTTCTCTCTATTCGTTCATTGATTTTTCTCTTCCATCTAGATTGTGTTCTTCATAAACTTCTGCTCAAAGAAGTTAAAGAACTTCATTCTTTTACAGCTTAATCACATGGTATCAGAGCAGGTCACGAGTTAGTGTGATCTGAAATTGAAAGAATTGATAAAGAAGTGGAAGGCATCTAGTTCTTGCTACAGATCTCTCAAGAAAAATCTGGAAGAAGAAACAATGGCAGCATCTGGAAATTCGAGTGCAGATGTGAATCCAGGACACAACTCATCCTCTCTTCATATGGCTAGAATAGACTACAATCATCCCCTCTTTCTAAGTGCATCAGATGTAAGTGGTATTCAAATTATCTCATTTCAATTGACTGAGGCTGAAAACTATTCACTGTGGTATAGGTCTATGAGATAACACTTCTAGGAAGGAATAAACTAGGGATGGTGGACGGAACATGTTCCAAAGACAAGTTCTTAGGGCTGGAAAGTCATTGGGAGAGGGTAAATGCAGTGGTTCTTTCTTGGATAATGAATTCTGTAAGTAAAGGTATTCTTGGAGGCATAATGTATGCATCAAGTACACAAGTTGTTTGGGAAGATCTTTATGAAAGGTTCAACAAGGTGGATAGTTCAAGAACTTTCAATCTCCATAAGGAGATTTCAACTTTGAGTTAAGGAACAGATTATGTGTCTACCTATTTCTCAAAAATGAAAGGGTCGTGGGAAGAATTTGAAGCATTAGTTCCTGCACCTTCTTGTCATTGTGCTAAGTCAAGAGAGTTTGTGCTCATCTGTAGAAACTGAAGTTGTTTTAGTTTCTGATGGGTTTGAATAATTCCTACATGCAAGCAAGGAGCCAAATTCTCCTAATGAGTTCAATGCCATCTGCAAATCAGGCATACTCAATGATAATGAGTGATGAAAGTCAAAAATTAATTGTGGCTACAACAGAAATTTTAGGTGCTAATCCAACTAGCTTGCAAGGGTCATATGACTCAGCAATGTATGCAAGAAATAGTGGTAGTCAGAACCAGAATCTACAACATGACACAACACTGTATGTTAGAAACAACAACAGTGGGGCTGGACCAAGTCTGAAGTTTAAGAGAAACTACAATCTGTTTGTTGAGTTTTGTAAGATGAAGGGGCATGTCAAAGAAAATTGCTATAAGATTGTAGGATATCCTCAAGATTGGTTCAAGAAAAGAAATGGCAATAGTTCAACCTACAATGTGATGTCCAGTCAATCAGAAAACATGGTGCAGGTGCCACCAAGTAATTCAACATCTAGCTATAATTCACAGGAGTTTGGTCAGTTCTCAGGACAAGCTAAAGAGAATCAAACTACTCAACTAGATCGGGTGGACACTTGCACAATGACCAAAGAGCAGTATAAGCAACTCTTGCAATTTCTGGACAAGTTTGTGTCTAATCACTCAGCCAATATGGCAGGTAATGTGTTAGGTATGGATGTTGTGCTTACTATTCAGACTTCCAAACAAAACTAGATAGTAAATACAGGTGCAACAAACCACATGGTTGCAGACTTGGATCTACTTGAAAGTCAAGAGTTGTCTAACTAAGACAATCCTAAGAAAGTGTACTTACCAAATGGTGAAGTATCTTTGGTCACTCATACTGTTTCAAGCAATCTACCTAATCAAAATGTTATTTCAAATGTGTTTCATGTGTCTCAGTTCAAGTTTAATCTTCTGTCAGTTTCTAAATTAACTAAAGAACTTAAATGTTCTGCTACTTTCTTCCCAGATATTTTCATATTTCAGGATCTCTTGAGTGGAAAGATGAAGATGATTGGTAAAGAGGAAGAAGGCCTCTACATTATAAAAAGCAACACAGTCAGAAAAGAAGTGATATTAGCAACTACACTAGCTGATCAATCATCTTATGCTTTTCTTAGTTCCAATTTTGTTTGTGATATAGCCTTATGGCATAGTAGATTTGGACATGTATCAGTTACTTCCTTACAAAAATTACTGCCTATGACATTGAATAGCATTTCTGAGACAGTTAATAAATGTCAAATTTGTCCTTGTGCAAAGCAATCTAGACTATCTTTTCCTATAAGCATATCTCATAGTCTTGTTGTGTTTGATTTAGTACACATGGATCTTTGGGGTCCATCAAGACCTCAACTTATGATGGCAATAAGTATTTTTTGACCATTGTTGATGATCATTCTAGAATGACCTAGATTTATTTGTTAAAACTCAAGTCTGATGTGTGCATATTAATACAACAGTTCATAACATTTGTTAGGATACAGTTTAACAAGATTATTAAGGTTATAAGGACTGATAATGGTACTGAATTTTTCAATACTCAGTGTGAGAACATGTTCACAAATTTGGGAATAATTCATGAAAAGTCATGTGCTTACACACCTCAACAAAATGGAATTGCTAAAAGAAAACATAGACACATTCTAGAGATGGAAAAAGCTATTAGATTTCAAGCTAATATTCCTATCAAGTTTTGGGGTCTTTGTGTCAAAGTTGTTGTATATATCATCAACAGATTACCTAGTTCTATGTTAGCTAACAAATCTTCCTATGAAGTGTTATATAACAGAAAACCGTCAGTTCATCATTTAAGAATAATTGGCTATTTGTGTTTTGCTAAAGTAGTTCAGGAAGCTGATAAACATAAGTCAAGAGTTAAAAAGGTTGTTCATATGGGATATTCTGACACTCAGAAAGGTTATCTGTTGTATGATCTAACTGACAATATATTCTTTGTGAATAGAGATGTGGTGTTTAAGGAAGATGTTTTTATTTTTAGAATGACATATGAGGATCATACTCCTATTTTTAAATACACCGGATTAAATAATCCTATTAATGTATTGGTTGCAGTTAGTAACAGGGATACAAACATATTAGAAGACACTTCTGCAACAGACTCAACTGCTAGTCAACCTGTTGAACAAGGAACAACCATAACACAGGATGACAATTCAGTATCTTCACAACCTAGAATTCCAGGTGGTCTAGTGGATCCTAGGAGGTCAGTTAGTGAAAGAAAAGCACCTCTCTGGATGACAGATTTTGTCTCCCTAAATGCTCAAGGGAAGCCTTATGCACTTGCCAATTATATATCCTATGATAATCTAGTTGGTAGTTATCAGGCATATATATCCAGAATGTCATCAGTAACTGAACCAAAGACCTATAAGGAAGAAATAACTGATCCAAGATGTATAGATGCCATGAAGAGTGAGATAGATGCTCTACAAAGCAATCATACTTGGGATGTTGTTTCATTACCCAAAGGCAAGTCACCAATAGGCTGTAAATGGGTATACAAAGTCAAGTACAAGTCCACAGGTGAAGTAGACAGATTTAAAGCAAGATTAGTAGCAAAAGGCTATAGCCAAAAGGAAGAGATTGACTATCATGAAACTTTTAGTCCTGTGGTGAAGATGAAGACTGTAAGAACTGTAATTGCTTTAATTAGCAGCTCAAAGCCATTGGCGTATACATTAAATGGATGTGTTTAATGCCTTCCTTCGAGGTGATCTTTATGATGAAATATATATATGAAACTGCCTCAGGAATTTACAAGACAGGGGGAGAATAAAGTGCGTAGACTTGTTAAATCCCTTTATGGATTAAAACAAGCACCAAGACAGTGGAATGCTAAGCTGTGTGGAGCTTTATTAGAACTGGGATTCAGGCATAGTGAACATGATCATTCTCTGTTTTCCAGACAAACAGCAACAAGTATGGTAATCATATTGGCTTATGTTGATGATATGCCTGTCACGAGAAGCAGTCTTCAGGTTATAGAGGAAACAAAAGATCAGTTAAAGAAAGCTTTCAAGATGAAGGATTTAGGGGAACTCAAATATTTTTTAGGCATTGAGTTTGCTAGATCCAAAGAAGGAATTATGATGCATCAGAGGAAATATGCCTTAGAGTTGATTTCTGAAACTGGCCTAGGTGCTCCAAAACCAGTTGGAACACCAGTTGATGTTAACTGTAAGTTAACTATTAGACAATATGATGAGTTTATTAAGACTTCTTCTAGCACAAAATCAACAGAGAGTGATCCTTTGGCAGATCAAGAACTATATCAAAGGCTTTTTGGTAAATTGTTATATTTAACGACGACAAGACCTGATATAGCATATGGTGTGCAGAACTTGAGTCAATTTCTGCAACAACCTAAGAAATCTCACATGAAGGCAGCATTAAGGATAGTTAGATATATCAAGGGACAACTTGGACAAGGAGTACTACTTTCTAGCAGTAAAAAGTGCACAATCACAGCTTACTGTGATGCTGATTGGGCTTCTTGCCCTTATTCTAGGAGATCAATAACTGGCTATTTTGTACAGCTAGGAGATTCCTTGGTTTCCTAGAAATTCAAGAAGCAACCAACAGTCTCTAGAAGTTCAGCTGAAGCTGAGTACAGAAGCATGACCAATACTGTCACATAATTGGCTTGGCTACTTGGTTTGTTAAAAGATCTTGGAGTTGAAGTCACCAAACCAGTAACCATATTTACAGATAGTGAAGCTGCAATTCAGATTGCAACCAATCCTGTTTATCATGAAAGAACAAAGCATATTGAGATCAATTTCCATTTCATAAGAGAGAAGATAGTTCAAGGCTTGGTTGTGACTAAATACATACCAACCCAAGAGCAGCCTGCTGACTTGTTAACTAAAAGGCTCAGCAAGATTCAACATTCCTATCTAAGCTCCAAACTTGGAGTTCAAAACATTTTCTCACCTCCTAGTTTGAGGGGGAGTGTTGAAAGAAGTTGAATAACTAGGCAGCAAATTAGTTAATATATAGTTAGAGTTGGTAGTTAATTAGTTAGTTAACTAACTTTTGGATAAGGAAATTATACTTGTATAAATAGACACTTGTATGTACCATTACTCATACTTTTGAGATCAAAAAACTTCTCTTTCTCTCTACTCATTCTCTGCTTCTTTCTCTCTATTCATTCATTGATTCTTCTCTTCCATCTAGACTGTGTTCTTCATAAACTTCTGCTCAAAAAAGTTAAAGAACTTCATTGTTTTACAGCTTAATCACAGCTTTACATGTTTAATATCACAAATTACCAAGTGTTATATATGAATCTGGTTAAATCATAAGAATCCAAATCATATAGATTACTATTTGTTAGGATATGCATGCCACACTAGTATCGTTTTCTCGATAAAATAAAACAAAAATAGCTTAAGGATATCATGTACGAATTTACCGTTAAAATAGATAGATTAGTTATTTTTCAAAAATCTATAACTCACCCTTGGAAATTAAAATATCAGAGAACTGCATAAATTAAAGTAGATTCCTTTCACCTATGAAAATATTACTGCATCATATTACAACTCGGGACATTTCTAGTATAATTTATCCCTTAAGAACTTGGTACATAATAATCCAGATAATTAGGATAACATGAAAAAATATTAATCCATTGAATACTAAATCATGTTCCATAAGGCCAACTTTATAGATACAAGATGGGCAACCATTATTTTCCCCTAGCCAAACATTGATAGAATTAATATGGAACATATGTGAACATGACATCTTTGTAACTTTCAAATCACCGACGAGCTCATTCTGGCAAAGCAAGCAATTCCCACCACCAGAAGTTGATGTGATCATACCATTGCTATTTTCTCCCATTGGAACATAGTGATTAAGCAATTTAACCTTAACAGTTAACTGCAGTGCTGGTCGACCATCTACAGCACCAAGCAATCCCTTGACTTATGTGCCATCTCATTTAGTTATTCGAAGATCTTTTTGCAGTTAACATCTGAAGCATGCCAATTCTTTAGCACCTGCAGGGCAGAGCAGAATTTTCACTAAGTGGAATCAAAATATAAAGAAGTAAACACGTGAATTGAAGTCAAGAAGATTCACCATATACTATATATACATACAAGATAAATATCTTACCTATACGATGTGATCAGATGAACCCCCTTGCTTTCCCTAACATTTCCCCTGGCCCCTCTATGTGTGTGTGTATACTCCTTTTGTTTTAATGTATGTACTAATGTTTGATCAGATACAAATTTTAAGAAGGAAAAAAAGACATTTGGAATTTTGGTCTTTAGCATATGACCAGATTTCGTGGCTATAAAGTCATTCCACCGAGGGTAATTAGAAATTTAAAGTTAAAATATTTATAAATTTTAAAAGATTTGTCAATAATTCAAAAAATGTTTAAAACCCCACCATGAAGGTGACTTTAATAATATATATAAAAAAGTCATAATAAGAAAATAATATCACAT
>JACEIK010001557.1:148580-172458 GCA_018107945.1 Datura stramonium | reverse complement strand
GCCATTAATGTATCAAAATGGGATGCACTATAGAATTTTCTATTCTTAGTCTTTTTTGTTTCTTCTTGAAAATGAAGGAGGCTCAACGTTATAATCAAAACTTTTACTTGTTTATATATAAATTATTGATGTTTTTGAAATTCAAAAATTTATGTTGGTTGTCAAGTTTAAGCCAACATTGAGTGAGCCTCACGCACTATAAAAGTTATCGTCATTTGACCAGGTTACATGTTCAAGCTACGAAATAACCTCTTGAAAAAATGCAAAGTAATGTGCATAAATAAGATCCCATTTTGTCGCTCCTTCTCTTGAATAAAGTCATAGAGAGCTTAGTGCACTAGCACGTTCTTATCAAGTTTAAACCAAAAGTTGTGTGCTATATAATTACCAACAACACATTATGTGGAGTAAGATTGATAGTCAAGTTTGATTGTCTTTTCGGTGATAGAAATTAATATTCTGTCAGATAATTAGATTTAAAAAAATATTATATTTGTTATGAAAGTGGTCGGTGAGTATTGGTATGCAATATTTCATTAATCTTCAAGGGTGAGACTCTTGGTGTGGACCTTAGAACAAAATATAGAACTTATCATGAAACTATTTTAAGCATCTAATTATTCTAATTCTAAGTAACTTGACAAATCTCAAAAGAAACACTACCCTTATGTTCTTAAATAATTGTTATTAGGACTGTCCAAACTCCTAAAGGTCTCCAACTCATTGTGTGGTAGAAAAAATAGAAGGGTGGAAGAGCCTAAAACTTTTGTATCTCCAAATTTTCCATCTTATTTTTCTAAAACTCCAACAAAATCGGTGTCACTATAATCCTTTAAGTTTAAGAATTTAATTATTTTGTATATTCAGTTCAACATTAATTGAGTCTCATAAACGGGCCACAAATTAACCAAAACAATGCAATTTTGATTCTGCAATAAACCTAAATAAAGTAGGAAATTGAGAATATAAAATATCAAGATACATGAAACATCAACTAAACATGAAAGAAAATCTTAAATACTCAAAAAGAGAAAGAGGAGATTTACCTCGATGGCGAGGAGTAAATTTGAGCAGAATCCTTAACCGTGAAGACTAATCCTTTTTCCTTATACTATGTCGAGGGTATGAATTCATAAATTAATTCAACAATGAATTAAATTAAGTAAGTTTAGAAATATTATTGCAAGCCCATTATTGTTGCTGACCAGATAATGTAATTCAGATTTAAAATTAATATTATAGAGTAACTATTTTTAGCATGCTATCTCAAACATTAAACTAAAATTTCATATTTTTCATCAGTATAAAAGTCTCTTCCTCAAATGTATCTTATTAGTAGTTTAGTATTTTTTGAAGCGTACCTTAACTTCACTACTTATATATATATATATTTGAATTACAGATGTTGTTAAAACAACCACTGAGAAGAAGAAATTGAATGAATCATTCCTAACGAAATAACCATATCATTCTTAAAAATTTATTTGTTCCAATAAGTGTTGTTTTTTTAAAGCTTCCCTGAAACATATTAATCTATTATCTCGGAACATAAAACTTGCATCACAAATGTCATTTAACAGTCATTGCTCCATGTAACTCAATAATGGTGGTTTGCATTTTCTAGTATGATGGATGATGATTATTGTAGTAGATGTCTGCACAAAAAAATAATATGCAAAAATCACAGGTGACGACAATGGCAATGGGGTTATAAAGTATATAAGTCTTGATTTAAATGAATTGGTGCAATGACATTGAATGTGCTAAAGTCTAGTGAAGATTACAAGTTAAAATAGAAATTTCCGCTTTAATAGAGAAAAGTAAAATTTACTTCCAGAGAGAAAACAAACTTCCTCTCAATAACACTTATACTTTCAGAGATTCATGGGATTTTTACTGCTAATATGTATTAATGTTGATCGGGTTGAAAGTGCTTATGAAATATATTTTTTTTACCCAAAACATATGGGAGTCAAACTATAAGGTACCAAATAAAGTCAATGAAATGTTCATGCAAATATTTGTTGCTAGAAGAGTAAAATAAATTGGTAGAGAAAGGAAAAGCAGCATACCTGGGCCAATCGGAGGGTTTTCCGGGGATTTTTGTGCATCGCGAAGGAGAATTTCAAAGGTTTCTGAGAGAAAAAACTGATGGAAAGAGATACTGGCGAGAACATGGGATAATTTAAATTAGAAAATTACAAAGCACTCAAAATTGATAACCTTGAAAGTTCCATACAATTTGGCAAAGAACATTTGATCGAACAATGAAAGCATTAAGAGGGAGGAGGGTTAAACATAAATCGCAGAAGAGCCTTTAATTATTTGGAGGAGGACTGCAAATATAAGAATCTATTTTGAAAATGGTGATGTTTGGGGTTTTTTGATGAAACAATTTGTTAAAAAATTGCTGAGAATGGGAAAGTAGCAAATCTGGGATTTGGTGCGCCTTGAAGAAGAACAAGAAGAGAGATAGAACATGGATTCTTTAATTCTGTATAGTTAGTCAATTTCAATTCAAGAAGAGGGAATATAGGATGAAGAATTAAGGGAATAATATAAGAGGGATTTGATTGCACCTTTTCGGTGAAGTGGTGGTGTGGATTGTCACTGCTTAAGCAGCTTGTTTTTATGTAAGCGCAACTTAAGTTTCATTACCCAAAAATTATCAAAAAATTATTAAAATAGATAAATATCAATCATGTGTTGTAGTTGCTCCACATCAGCGAGCCTAGGATCCTCTTTTATAGAGGAATTGCAAACATAAGAATTTTTTTGGAAATAGTGATGTTCAGGGTTCTTTAATGAGATAGTTTGTTAAAAAATGGCTAAGAATGGGAAAGTAGCAAATCTGGAATTTGGTATGCCTTGAAGAAGAATAGGAAGAGCTATAGAACAGAGATTCTTTAATTCTGTATAGTTAATCAATTTCAATTCAAGAAGAGGGAATATAGGATGAAGAATTAAGGGACAATAGATGAGGGATTTGATCGCATCTTTTCGGTGAAGTGACGGTTTGGATTGTCTCTGCTTAAGCAACTTATTTTTATGTAAGCGTGACTTAGGTTTTATGATCCAAAAATTATCAAAAAATTATAAAAATAGGTAAATACCAATCTTGTGTTGTAGTTGCGTCACATCAGCGAGCTTAGGATCCTCTTTTATATTGATATATAGATTCATTAAAATCAAGTTCTTTTGCATAATTTATCATATGTGGAACATGAAGGGGCAACTACCAAATTCTACCATAGCAGTAAAAACCCCGATAAGCTCGACTGATATAAACATGAAAACAAATGATTTTGCCAACCAAGATAAGGCTCGCGAAACCATATTCAAGGTGCTAAAGATTTTTCATTTTGTATTTTTTTTCCTCGTCAAACGTGATACACTCAATCTTTTCTTTCTAGCAGTTTAACTTCTTGTGTGTTTTTTAATAAGATCATCTATCATCTATATATCTATATAAAGGAGGAACTTAGACCCACCTACATGTCATACCTCACAGTCTAGAAATCTCATTTATCTTTTTTCCTGTATTTTCTCTCTTTTTTTCTAGTATGTTCATTAAAATTTAAAAAAGAACCCAACAGCCACGTTTATTCATCCTATATATCTATATAAAGGAGGAACTTAGGCCCGCCTACGTGTCATAACTCACAGTCTAGGAATCTCATTTATCCTTCTTCCTGTATTTTCTCCCGTTTTTCTAGTTTGTTCATTAAAATTAAAAAAAAAACCAACAGTCACGTTTATTCATCCTGATAATTGACATCTCTTCCTCTAATAACTTCTGTCAAAAGTACTCGCTTCCTCCCCCTCTGCATCTTCTTTTGCGTCTTTCCCTCTCTCATCTTAAAAAGAGTGAGAGATAAGTTGATATATCAAATTCTTGGGGATTGTTGATCAAAAAAAAATTTCTTCCAATCTCTTTTACATCAATGGAGGAATATTAATGCAGTAGAAAGAAGTTGAAACAAACTTGGCTGTAACATTGAGTTTATTTTAGAGATTACTACCTCAACAGAGGATAAGTGACAAGGATTATACTTCTCAATTAGGGATTCTGTCCAAATTTACTCCTCGCCACCAAAGTAAATCTTCTCTTTTATCTTTTTTCGATTTTTAATTTTTCTTACATGTTTAGTTGATGTTTCATATATCTTCTTCCAATTCCTTTTATATCAATGGAGGAATATATAGTGNATATCAATGGAGGAATATATAGTGCAGTAGAAAGAAGTTGAATTGAAACTTGGCTGTAATATTGAATTTATTTTAGAAATTACTACCCCAACAAAGAATAAGGGATAAGGATTATTCTTCTCGATTAGGGATTCTGCCCAAATTTACTCCTCGACACCAAGATAAATCTTCTCTTTTCTCTTTTTACAGTTTTTTTTTATATGTTAGTTGATGTTCCATGTATCTTTAAATTTATATTCTCGAATTCCTGGTTGATTTGGGTTTATGACATACTAAAATATTTATGAGATTAATTTAATCTTTAAAAAAATATACAAAAATTACATTCTTACACTTGAAGAATTTTAGTAACACCTCTTATGTTCGAATTTTAGGAAAATAAGATGCGAAGATTTGACATACAAAAATTTTAGGTTCTTCCACCCTTCTATTTCTGGTAGACTGCAACCACACAGTCAGTGGGAATCCTTTAGGAGTTTGGACAGTACTAACAATAATTATGTATTTAAGAATAAGAAGGAGTGTTTCTTTTGAATTTTGTCAAGGTACTTAGAATTAGAATAATTAGATGCTTAAAATAGTCTCATGATAAGTTCTACACTTTTTTATAAGGATAAGAACATGAGTCTCTCCCTTGAAAATTAATGAGATATTATATACTGGCTAATACTTATCAACCACTTTCATAACAAATATAATAATTATTTATTGTCTATCATCGGAAAGACAGTCAAACTTGGTTATCAATCTTATTCCATGAAATAAAACATGACTGTAATATTAAATTTGTTTTAGGAATTATTACCTCAATAAAGGATAAGAGACAAGGATTATTCTTCTCGATTAGAGATTCTGCCCAAATTTACTCCTCGCCACCAAGGTAAATCTTCTATTTTCTCTTTTTGTGATTTTTAATTTCTTTTGGCCAATTTGTTGCCAATTTATGAGATTAGTTTAATCATTAGCAAAATATACAAAAATTACATTCTTACACTTGAAGGATTTTAGTAACACCCCTTCTGTTGAAATTTTAGGAAATTAAGATGCAAAGTTTTGATACACAAATGTTTCAGGTTCTTCCACCCTTCTGTTTCTACTAGACTGCAACAACACAATGAGTTGGTGTCCTTTAGAAGTTTGGATAGTTCTAACAATAATTATGTATTTAAGAATAAGGAGTATTTCTTTTGACTTTTGTCAAGGTACTTAGAATTAGAATAATTAGATGTTTAAAACAGTTTCATGATAAGTTCTACACTTTTTTATAAGGATAAGAACATGAGTCTCTCCCTTGAAAATTAATGAGATATTATATACTGGCCAATACTTACCAACCACTTTCATAATAAATATAATAATTATTTATTGTCTATCATCAGAAAGACAGTCAGACTTGGTTATCAATCTTATTCCATGAAATGAAACTTGGTTGTAAAATTAAATTTATTTTAGAAGTTATTACCTCAATAGAGGATAAGCGACAAGGATTATTCTCCTTGATTAGAGATTCTGCCCAAATTTACTCCTCGCCACCAAGAATCTTCTCTTTTCTCTTTTTGCAATTTTTAGTTTCTTTTGATTAATTTGTTGTCATTTTATGAGATTAGTTTAATCATTAACAAAATATACAAAAATTACATTCTTACACTTGAAGGATTTTAGTAACACCTCTTCTGTTGAAATTTTAGGAAAATAAGACGCAAAGTTTTGACATACAAATGTTTCAGGTTCTTCCACCCTTCTGTTTCTGCTAGACTGCATCCACACAATGAGTTGGTGTCCTTTAGGAGTTTGGACAGTCCTAACAATAATTATGTATTTAAGAATAAGGAGTGTTTCTTTTGAGTTTTGTCAAGGTACTTAGAATTAGAATAATTAGATGCTTAAAACAGTTTCATGATAAGTTCTACACTTTTTTATAAGGATAAGAACATGAGTCTCTCCCTTGAAAATTAATGAGATATTGCATACTGGTCAATGCTTACCAACCATTTTCATAATAAATATAATAATTGTTTTATTTTCTATCATAAAAAAGACAGTCAGACTTGGTTATCAATCTTATTCTATGAAACGAAATTTGGTTGTAACATTGAATTTAACTTAGAAATTATTGTCTCAATAGAGGATAAGCTAAGGGACAAGAATTATTCTTCTCGATTAGGGATTCTGCTCAAATTTACTCCTTGCCACCAAGGTAAATTTTCTCTTTTCTCTTTTTGCAATATTTTTTTTTTTAAATGTTTATTTGATGTTTCATGTATCTTTAAATTTATATTTCGAATTCCTGCTACATTTAGATTTATTACATAACTAAAAATTGCATCTTTTGGTTAATTTTTTATTTATTTATGAGATTCATTTAATCTTTCACGAAATATACAAAAAAATACATTCTTACACTTGAAGGATTTTAGTAACACATATTCTGTTGGAATTTTAGAAAAATAAGACGCGAAGTTTTGACATACAAAAGTTTCGGGTTCTTCGGCTCTTCTATTTCTGCTAGACTGCAACCACACAATGAGTTGGAGCCCTTTAGGAGTTTGGACAGTCCTAACAATAATTACGTATTTAAGAATAAGAGGGATTTTTTTTTAGTTTTGTCAACGTACTTAGAATTAGAAAAATTAAAAGCTTAAAACAGTTTCAGGATAAGTTCTACACTTTCTTTTAAGGGTAAGAACATAAGTCTCTCCCCCGAAAACTGATGAGATATTGCATACCTGCCACTACTTACCAATCACTTTCATAATAAATATAATAATTATGTTTATTGTCTATCACTAAAAAGACAGACATACTTGGTTATCAATCTTATTCCATATAATATTTATTGGTAATTATATAGCACGTGACATTTGGTTTAACCTTGAAAAGAACAGGCCAGTGCATCGAGAACCCGTTATGAGTGTGTTCGGGGAAAGGATCAGATCAAATTGAGCCTTATTTATGCAATATTACTTTACATTATTGCAAGAGGCTGTTTTGTAGCTTGAACCTGTAACCTGGTCATACGACGACAACTTTTATAGTTACCCCAAGACTCGCCCAATGTTGGCTTAAATTTGAAAACCAAAATAAAATTTTGAATTTTAAGAACACCAATAATNTATATATATATAAGCAAGTAAAGATTTTGGTTACAACTTTGAGCCGCCTTTATTTTCAAAAATGAATATAAAAGAGTGAGAACGAAAGATTTTGCGGTTTTATCCCATTTTGATACATAATGGGATGATAAAAATTCATAACATTCTCTGTACTTACATCTCTTCTTTTCTTGATCAGCTGCACAAAATGAAATGAACTGTGAAATCAAATACTTATGGTATTATATTGGACCTATCACTCATCATTATATGAGAGAATTCTTTTCCTCCTCTTATGAGAAAAAGAACAAAAATAAGCTAAGTCATTTTTTATCCTGACTGTTCTATTTTTAAAAAAATCAGAAATCACTTTTACTAATCCTTAAAATTGTGTCTCTTCCTCTAATTTCTCGAAAACTTATTTATCTACAAATACTAAATACTCTATGTAACTCTCCATGTGTTTGTGTACTTGATCTTCAATTGCACTTACTAAAGAAGGAAAAGAATAATAATTTTGCGTGAACTTCGTCACCGCAGTTATTTTAATGTGAGATGTCATGTCCCTAAATTTTGATGTTGAACAACACACACATACAACAGAGAAGTTCTAATCTTGCTTTATAAAGGAGTCACGTGAACTATATGTGCTAATATTTTTATTGAAAATATTATCTGGAGTGAACTCTTGATATTTTCTTATATCATTGGTCACCAAGTTCCTCTAACACATTTGCATTAAATTCTTACTAGCAGTTCAATTTTGATTTGCACCTTGATGTGTGGATTCAAGATAACTTGATGCTGACATTTGTGTTGGAAATTTTTTTTACATATATCAATAAGATGTTTTACCCTTGAAATGAACATGTCACCGAATTGTTATGTTGCTTCTCTTTTCAAGAGGTTTTGAATGACCAACCAAAATTAGTATTCCACATTGAAGTTGTTCCCTTGAGTTATGGCTAATAGCTAGCACTTGCCGATTCATTTGCTTAAACTTGAGTAAATCTTGAATTTTCTATAATTTTTTCAAATGGAGAAGTTATGAAGTTCTTCTTTTAATCTTCTAGAAAATTGAAAATTGCATGTGGCGTACTTTCTGTATCGTTTTTTATCCCTATAAGAAAATATATATTGTTAGTATAATTAAGTTCTTGAAGNTTCTTGCTTCTCCTGGCCAATTCCTTGCTCGCTCCCAAGTCCATCTCCGATTCCTCCCAACATGCATCTTAGGTCCATAAAAAGTACGTTTTTCCTGCAAGCTGGTATTTTTAACATTTGTAGAGTAAAAATAAATTTTTTTAACCAAAAAATCAAGCATTTTTTGATTGAATTTTCATATTGTATTGAATTTTACAGAGGTTACCAGTTATCAAGTTACAACCAGCATTCATGAGGGTCACAAAACTATTCAACAAATTTTACATTTAAAAGTATAAGAGAATTCTTATTGTTTCATCATTTCACCAAGGTATTGAAATATGTTAATAACAGGTATTGAAATTTATTAATAATCTTTCTTCATTTTATTTAATCTTACTTTATACCTCCCATAAATTGAGTTAATTTGGTTTGTAAAAGTTAAAGCAAAAATCTCCAATCTAAGACTATAGAGGGGCAAAAAGATTAGAGAAGATCTTATAAAGTACAAGAAAAAAGGAAGAAAAGGAAAGCTATGATGACTTTCAAAGATTTTTATCGGGGTTCAATTCTCTTCTCCCTTTTGGCTTCTACAACAAATTTGTAAAAGTTTCATGTCCTTTATCCATCTATTTTGGCGATTTTATGAAAAATTATCTTTTTTTGTATTGAGATGATTTTTTGAACCTTCAGTTGTTAAGTTAGTGAGTTTGAAAATTTTCTGATTTTTTTTAGATCTGACCTCTATTTATAGTTGCTTTTGTTGAGTTTTATTTTTGGAAGAGACTGATCTAATTTTTTTAAAGATTAGATATTTTTAATCATCTATATGACTTCGCTAATGCAGTCTGCAGGAGTCACATTTCTATTATTGTAGCTAGCAATTATTTACATCAGTTTTTGAACGATAAGAAGCCTGTTCAAGATATAATAAGAGATTGTGTCTATTACTCAAACTTTTTTTACCCCGGACATGAATATAGAAGAAAATATTTCTCATTAAATAGGATCACATAAAATATAGATAGTTAAGTTTCATCCAGAAAAATCACAATGGAATGATTTTTCCTTCTTATTTTGGAATAGTGAATGTTCCTCCTCTAATTCTATGTATACTTATATTATTGCATGCATTAGTCTACAGTTTATGGGTTAGTTAATTTTTTTTATAATGATTTGTATTTTTTTTGGTGTAATGGTGGTAGGATATACATTAAGATCAATGTCATTTATTAGACCTATGAATTGATATCTGAAGTATATGCTAATTGAGCATTTGTGCTGAGTTTTCGCTACTGAAATTGCTGAAAGTACAATCGAAATTTTCTTTAAAGATCTATATTGATATCTCTTGAAAATAAATTAAAATTTGATATGCCTATGGTAAAAATTTAAAGACCTTAAAAACCTTATCATCCTTTGATATGTTCAATGAATCATGACAAGAAGACGAGAAGTAACAAAATTTTGACATGGCTTCAAGGATGTTGTGTCGGACGACCCATTTAGGAACATGTCTGGAGTTAAACTTCTGTAGTCCCAAGATATATCAAGCCATAAAAATGCAATATAATTGAATCCAGATATAGTATATAGTAAACTCTAACTATAGTAAACTCTAACTATGCACATAATCTATAAAAGGGTAAACCACATTACGTCTTAGAGTAAAGCATCCATTTCAAATTGTTGAGACGAATACTCATATTTTAGTTCTTGTTTTGTTGGTTAAAACATTTGTGCATTTGAAATTTTCAACTTGTAAGTGCCATTTGACATGTCATAAAATGGAACTTAATGAATTAAGTGGGTTCTAAGAAATGCTTCCATTTCATTTGTACGTGAATTTGATTTTGATTTACTATACAATAAATTATTTCCGTCACATTCAAGAGAGAAGTGTGGATAGATTTTTAAGTTAAACTATAAGTTGTAAATGTTTTCTAAAGTAATAGATGTGTATTCGACTCAACAAGGAAATAAAAATATAGTTTTTAAATTGAACCCTATCACTTTGGTATCGCGTGGATTTATTATAGCACCTAAGGAATTTAATATTAATTTATTCAAATATTTTTTCCCTTCAAGTATATATAATTAGTTGATTTTTTGTCCAACCATGAAATCTACTCCCTTTATTTTATTTTAATATTTTTTGGGGGCAATTAAATGGGGAACATTTAATGATATATGTAATACAAAGGGAGGGGGTGGACTTTTTACAAGGAAATATTAAGTTAAAACTAAAATATATCTATTCAACTTTTTTCCACCTTTCTATTATTCCTTTTACCAATAATTATTTATTTATTAAAAATATTTTAATATTCAAAATCTGATTTTAATTTAAAAATATAAAATTTCAAATATTAACACTTCAAGAAGTAAAAGGTTAAATAATAAAATAAAACTAGAAGATGATTAATTCTAAGGATGAATGATAATATGTTACTATCATTTTCTTTTTCTCAATTAACGTTTGTTACTATGTAATTTCATATGTAAGGTATATATTATTGTAGTTCTAAAAGCTGATAGATTTTCTTCATATTGTAGATATCATATTTTTATGGCTTGATACTATAAAAAGAGAAAGTGTTAGTACTAATTGAAAGAAAGAAATTTATATTTATCATTTATTTAATTTATAAAGTTATTTTGCACGCATATTTATTGTTTAACCTACTTGTTTTATTTTGATTAAATTTATAAAAATATTATTTATAAAGTCAGTAATTTCAAATGACCGCACTAAACGCGGATACTTTTACTAGTTTATATTGTAAATTAAGTACAAGAGGGGGACTAAACGCATTACCTCAGGTAACAGAACAGTCGATATATGATAGAAGACAAAAAGGGGGTTGCCCTTGTCCCGAAGCCCACAAAAGTAAGGTGCTCTGAACATAGAAGGATTCTAAGAGGCATCAGAATCCAAAACAGCTCCAACAACCTTAAACTTAGTGTATGCCTTTTCTTTTACTCCTGATTCAAAAGTTGACCATCTCACTTTTCTTCATTATATAATTACCCTTAACTTTCGAGGGCAGTTGGGATGGGTTAGAGAAAATCCTATATGAGTCTTCAGTGGCGCCAAATTTTGCTAAGGAGTCTGCAGTGGTATTGGCTTCCCTGAAGAAGTGAACCACGTTGACATTGAGGTCTTTCACATACCTTTGAATCCTATTTATCCAGTAATGAAGCTTCCATGATGGTGTGCACACACCAGTGATCATGTCCACCACCTTGGAGTCCATTTCTAACATCAAAGGGTTGATCCTATTGTCCGTGCACCATATGAGCCCGAAATGTGCTACTTGCATCTCAGCCATATTGTTAGAGCAGTAGGTCATCGAGACTGTAAAAGCCATAAGCATATTTCCCTGATGGTCCCTAAGAATCCCACCTGCCCCTGCCTGTTTTGTTTTTATCATAGGACTTCCATCAGTGTTCAGCTTGAGATCATATGGGGAGGTTTCATCCAGCATATTGCTGTGGAGATTAGACGTGGCTTATACCCATCTATTAAGGTGGTCTCCAGAGGAACAAAACTGAAATCCTTTCTTATTGCTATCTTGAGGTTGAAAAAGATCTCCTGAATGACTTTAGCAGAAGAGATTCTAATTTTATCAAACCTGTAAGCACATCTTTTCCTCCAAAGCTCCTAGAAAATCAAAGGTGGTATCAGCTTGGTGACAAGCTTGAGGAACTGGTTATTTGAGCTAATACTCCACCACCTCCACAGTAGAGTCTTTAAGTTGTTATAACTTTGATAAAGAATTCCAAGAGACTTTTCAAAGAAAGACCAAACCCTCTTAGCCGAAGTGCTTTTCCACAAAAAGGTGATTAGGATTTTCATGAAAAGGTATGGGGCAGCAGGTGCAATTCGGTTCCTGATGTTGCTGCGAGTTGTTGTGCCGAGGTCCATCGCTAGAGTCATGCCTTTGGAACTTCTCAATGGGATCATCCAAGGGAATCCTTTTAGTCATTATTCTCCAGGTGAGAAAGGAAACCTTAAAAGGAAGTCTTTTGTGCTAAATCATGTTGAAAGTGTCATTAAAGCTCTTCTTGTCCCTGATAGCCTCTCTAGCTGACGCACAACTAAAAGAGCCATCCTGAGTTAGCATCCAGTAGCATTTGTCTGCCCTGTTTCTATCAAAAATCTGGATTCGATTGATGTACTGATGAAAGTTTGGGGGCACAACAGTCTGCAACCTTTCCTCATTCCATCTATTCCCATTGAGAAAATCTTGGACCTGAGTATTACCCATATTGAAATTGCCATCGACATAGAGGGCCAGTGGGCCAATAATGGTCCAGTTATCCCACCAGAAAAGGAGTTGTCCACTATTAATCTTCTAGATCATATGTAGTTCAGTAAGCTTTTTAACAGACATGAGTTCCTTCCAACTCTGAGATTGTTTAGGAACCCATTTTTTGGCAACCAGATTGTTTTTTTACAGTACTTAGCCTTCATAAACTTGGTCCATAAGTTATCTTGAGTTCTGAGTCACCATCATCTCTTCATGGTAAAAGATTTTTGAATGTCGTAGAGGCTCTCGAAACCAAGGACCCCCTCCTCCTTTGGATAACATACTTTGACCCATGATGCTCAGTGGTGCTTGTTATTGCCTTCTTTTTTTCCCCAATAGAAATCTGCCAAGTATTTCTCTATCTGAGTCATGACTCCATTGGGAGGGGCAATGGCTACAAGAAGATGCATATTCTGAGACTGTAGTATTTGTTGTATGATGATTGCTTTGCCCCCATATGAAAGCAGATTGCCTTGCCATGCTCCCGCTTTCTTCAGAATCTTGGTCTTTATGTCTACAAAGTAGCAATTTTTCTTCTTCCCTACAAAAATGGAACACCCCAAGTAAGTGAAAGGGAAATTCTTTTGAGAAAAACCTATCTGTCTTTTAATGTTCTTCCTGATTTTCTTGTCAGTATGAGTAGCATTTATAAAACAACTTTTGTTAGTATTGATCTTTTGCCTCGATATTTGCTCATATTTCTTAAGTTGTCTCATGATTCTTCTCAAAGACTTGTTTTTCTAGATAGTGAAAATAACTACATTATTTGCATAGGCCAAGTGGTTTATTTGCGTGTAATACCCCGAAAGTGCCTAAGACTAGACCCGGAATTTGAAATGTGATCAGCAGAAAAATCTGAAATTTTGACTCAGGACGACTCGTGGTACGAATCAAATGAAGGACCAATAGACCATAGGATCGTTCGTGGTTAGCAGTGGCTGTGGAAAAGTTGGTAACAATGAGTCTAGTAATGACTCGTGGAACGATGATACGAGTCGTGGTTGGGAGTCGTCGTTTGGTTCTAGATAATCAGGATGAAAGGTACGACCCATGGTGAAGAACCATGGATCATAGTAAGGAATCGTTGGTTGGGGTCTAGGGTGGCAAAGCTGGATGGTACGGGTCAAGGTATGACCTGTTGTAAGGAACAACGAGTCGTTACTTTCACCCGTAGAAAGGAGCAGGGAATTTCTCCCAGTCATGGTAACTGATGGGTCCAACGACTCGATGGATGATATTACGAGTTATGTGACCCGTGGAAAAATTCAGAACTCTGGTTTGAGCAGTGGCTACGACGGGAGGAAACCACGACCCGTAGGATCGAGGTTCGATCCGTAGGATGAGTCATGGCACCTAGCAGTGTATAATTTTCCTGCATTTTTAATTAGGACAATTTCGTAATTCCTAAGCTCCTAGGCCCTAAACTACATTATTTTAAGCTTGGTTAGGAGGGTTTTAAGAGGTTTTTATCTATTCTAACATATTCCCTCCCCATGCATGCAAGACTACAGAATTCCTAAGGAGATCAAGCCTAGAACTTTTCAAATTCTTCTCCAATTCCTTTGGGCTTTCAAGGAAGAGTGTAAAACCAGATTACCAAGATAAGTAGCGTTATGAATGAGAGTCTCTACTCATTTTCATGCCCCAATTTCCCTTCATGTTCATGGATTCAAGTAGTAGAGCCAAGTATATGATCTTATGGGGTTTTAACCCAACTTCATGAAATTCTCTTTGGTTTGTTTATGGTTCAATTCCCTTTATGTTTTAAATGATGTTTTGAGATTATGAGAAAGTTTTAAACCTATTTTGATTATACTTCAAATTTCAAGTTTTAAGAGTATGATGCCCAATTATGCTTGTTTTATGAAAAGTTGAATTTATGATTTATGCTTCCAAGTATGATGAGATTTCTAGTGTTTAAGAATAATTATGAATTACCCATATATGTGTCTATGATTTTGACTATCAATTCTATTTCAAGCATGTTAAAGTTTGGGCAAGCCCACGTGATCTAAGTATGACTTCTTGGTTTGACTAAATCTTATAATATTAGCTTACCACATGGTTTTTGAAGTCTAGACTCCCACTTTTCAGCTTGTGGTATGTTTTGAGCCAAGGATCCTTATGTTCAGTTTTCAGACTATGTATGTAATGTTATGATAAGCTTCATAGAAAGACGATGGTTCAGCTTCATTGAAAAATGATAGAGAGCATATGCATGTTTTTGGGAGTAGTGTCTAGCACCGAGTAGGCTAGGGGTTCAGATAAACCCCGTGCCTCAGAACTACGGTCCAAAGTCTATAGTCTATACTTCTTGCTTTGATGAAAATCATTGGTCGCTTGCTTGATTGGAAGGACTGATGCAATTATACCTTTCATGTTCTTGCTACTACTTACTATTACTACATAACTAGTTTATTTTAGCATTTGTCCTTCAAAGAGCTTTATTCGCTCCATTCAGATTCGTAGGGACCTCTCTTGTGAGCTTCCCCTGCCCCCAAGAGGCCTTCGGCTTGATATCGATATCATGGTAGCGCCCTTAGCCCCGGTAAGGATTTGGACGATTTTGCCCACTTGAGTGTAATAGTCGGGATCACGTAAGCTTTATCGTGATTATGTCGGTTATAAGATAAGCCTCCCATTGTTCCTCATGATTTTAGTTATGCATTTTTATCAGTTATGATATTATGTTTTCAGCAGGTTCGACCCAATGTTTAGTTTTACTTATGATTATCAATTTCAGCTTTGGGTCATTCAATTCAGTTATGAGATTCAGTTATGTTTAATCATGTTTTTAGATAATAGCATGCAAGTCTTACTCTCAGAATCTTATGATGTGATGATTTATGATATACATGTTATCAATTTCACTTACTCAGTTGTTTTACTTACCTTGCATACTCAGTACATTTTAAGTACTGACTGCATATTCTATGCTGTATTATTTCATGATACAGGCTCAGTTCGGCCGCTAGCCAGTTCTCAGAGTTTATCATATCCAGTCTTGTTGGTGAATCCTCATCCACCAAGGACCTTCAGTTAGCTTTGTCATTATCTCCTTTCAGTTTTAGTCTTTTTAGTGAGCTAGTTGGGGTCTTATCCCATCAGCTTATCAGTATGTAGAGGCTTATCAGACATAGTTATGTATTCAGATTCGGATTTAGTGTTTGATATTCCATTGTTCAGATGTTTTAAATGTTCAGACTTCTGCTATTTCAAAATTTAGTTTTCCGTATTATTTATGTTGAGCTTTAGTTATCATGTTCATGACATGGGTCGACTTGGAGCCATTTATGGTTCTAGGTTCCGTGTCTAGATCCGGGCCTATGCTCGGGTCGTGACAAACTTCTTATCAGAGCATTAGGTTTTGTAGTGTCCCATGATATCTGAAAGTCATGTTAAGTAGAGTCTTTTTCATGGGTGTGAAGCGCGCGACACTTATGACAGAGAGGCTACGAAATATTTTAGAAAATTTCCCTTCTTTAATGATCTATGTCGTACGATGAAATGTCTTTCTATCCTTCTAACTCGTTCTATACGCATTTGCAGAATCATGCTTCTTCGCCGAGTTAACGGAAGAAAAAATGAAAACAGAAATGGCAATGAAGAGGGGCACCAGCAAGCCCCACCAGCCCCAGAGGATCATGTTCCTGAGCAGGTTGCCCGCGTTGAGTTTAGGGCAGCTATCCAGATGTTTGCACATGCATTGACTTCCCAGGTCAACCAGCAAGCGGTGACTCATGTTCCCCAGAACGGGAATGCGGTAGCGGTTAGAGTTAGGGATTTCCTCAAGATGAATCCCCCTGAGTTCCTTGGATTAAGAGTGGACGAGGATCTACATGAGTTCATTGATTAGATTCAAAAGATCACCCAGATTATAGAGGTGACAGGGGAGGAATGTGTAGATCTAGCCTCTTATCAGTTGAAAGGGGTTGCTCATATTTGGTTCAGACAGTGGAAGCACAGTTGTAATACCCCGACAAGGCCTAAGAATAGACCCAGGAATTTAATTGGAAAAGTGCAGAAAACAGGCAAGAATATCTCAGAACGGGGGACTTAACGACTCGTGGTAGGATACCACGATTCGTCGTGTGCTTTCGTGGTTAGGAGTCAGGGAGGCAGTGGCAAAGGACGACCTGACGAGTCATCTGGCCTGGAAATGACTCGTCAGGTTGGTCGTTGGGTGGAGGCCGGGAAAGCCTTAGGCAGTGTTCATGACGGATGGATGTGACGAGTCGTTTAGGGTGTTAACGACTCGTCAAGTCAGTCATTAGGAGGGAGAAGCTTTGGTTTTAAAGGAATTTCCAGTGTACTTGACGAGTGCACCTAACGAGTCGTTTGGTGTAACAACGACTCGTCAGGTGAGTCGTGGGTTCCAATTCGGCCAGATTTTTAAGTCTTGCTCAGGGGTGTTTCGATAAAATCCTATGCTCCCAGTTCTTAAGTGATGTCATTTTGGGTATGTTTGAGGACATTTTTAAGGGCTCTTCTAGACCTAAACCCTCATTCTCTCAATCTCCTTCTTCCTCCTCTCTGCTAAAAAATCCTAGGGATTTCACCAAGGTGTTCTTCAAGCTTCAAGGAAGATTTCAAACGGGATTTTCATCTACCAGGTATGCGGGTCTTTCAACAAGGATATTCTTCCATCCTTGTGTCCCAAAAAATATTTTTTATTAAATATCCATTTTCGATAAATCTAGAAAGCATGATATAGGGTTTGTAAAAAGGGTAAATTCTTCTTTATTTTTCTTAAATGCTAGTATCTGTTGCGATTATAAATCTAATTGGATTATTTATTGATGGGTTATCTTGAATTATGAAATATGGGTTGAGTGTGTGTGTGTGGTATGTTCTTCCTAAATTTATTCGAATAATGAATGAGAATTGTGTATGTCTCCCTTGATTATCGTAGAAATTCATGATTTTGGTAGAAGTGTGGAAATATTGCATAATTAACCCTAATGACTTGCTTATGATATTGATGACCATGTTGGATTGAGTAGGAGTTGTGGGCTTGAGAAATTGAAGTAAATTATGTGTCATCACCATGTTTTAGATTTAATTGATTGGGCATGACAAGAATGCATCTCCATTGTTGAACTATGAAACTTGGGTGGATTCTATATTGTTTTCTTTATTAAAAATCGTTTTCATAAAACCTTAGAATCTAAAACTCTCGTGGCTAAAGAGTTCATAAATGGAGTGATTGCGAAAAGTGTGTGGGATGATTGTAACCTAATTACATGAAGTTATGCATCCTTGATAGACTATGAGTTTAATTTTATAAATCATGTTTGATCTTATGTTACCTATTGAATGATGTGAATACGAAATCAAGATGCCCTGATAGAATAATGCTAGTATGAATTTATAGCATGCTCGTTGGGTTGTGATGTTAAAGCTAATGAGGAAGTTGGTTTTGTAATAATGTGAATCCTGATGATTGTTCAGGTGATTAACATGTCAAGTTATGAACCCGTGCCTATTTAAAAGATAGCACTAATCCTTTTAAAAATGAGTATTGCATGATGAGGGTGGCGGATGTTCTTGTCTCTGATTAGCTGTTATAAATTTAGATTAGCTATAGACGCTAGTGGAGAATGTCTTATCTATGCGTTAGTGGAGAATGTCTTGTCTAGACGTTAGTGGAGAATGTATTCTTGCAGTTGGTTGTGACTTACATCCCTAGTAAGTTGAGTATTTTATTTCCCCCTGCGTTGTTTGGGACCTTCTTTAGCCAGTGAGTCTCTATATTAGAGCTCTCTCTCTCCCTTTGACAATCAGTGATTCTCTTTAGCTGAGAATGTTTTCCCTTTGATAGTCAGGGACGCTCCCTTCGACCATCAGGGACTCCCCTATTGACGTCAGGGACCCTCTTGATATCAGTCACGGCATCATACTTTGTGTTATTTCCAATTATTACTTTTTGCACATCAACGGTTGCTATAGTAATGCATGTCTTTGTAATGTGGTTACGTTAATTGAATATGTGAACCTCGTATAAGATTGTTGTACTTCACTTCTATTACGTTGCTATTAATATGTTTTATATTAATTCCTTCTTGCTAATAGTATGAGTTAGTTTACTTACGCTTCCTGCATACTAAGTACATTTCAAGTACTGACCGCACGCCCCTTGTTCTATATCATTTTATGATATAGATTCAGGTCTCCAAGTTCCGCCATGTGGTTAGATACGCTACCCCATTTTTCCAGCTGTCAGTGGTGAGTCCTCATTTTCCGAGGACGTGAGTATTATTCTTGTTTTATTTTGTTTTAGTTTTCAGTCTTTGGGAGTTAGCTGGGGGCTTTTCCCAACAACTCATCAGTTTAGTAGAAGGCTTTCGGACTTGTCTAGACAGCTTCAGCTATGTATCTAAGTGTTATTAAATTGTATTTATGGATCATATTAGATTCTTGCTATTTTCTTCCGCTTGTTCATGATGTTAGATGTTTCCTATGTTAAGTGTATGCTATGATTATGCCATGGGTCGACTTGGAGCCTTCCGGGGTTCCTTGTCCCGTGTTACGGCTAGGGCATGAACTCAGATCGTGAAAACAGTCGGGGAGTCAGCGTGGGTCCTATTGGTTGGGATGAGTTTCTCACCACGTTCTTAGACCGATTCTTTACCCGAGAGATGAGGGAGATCAAGGAAACAGAGTTTGTGAGCCTGAGGCAGAACAACATGACAGTCCAAGAGTATGCTTTAGAATTCACTCGCTTTTCCAAATATGCACCGGAGATGGTGGTTGACTGAGACCCAACCACTAGTTCAGCAGCTCCACTAGCACGCTCATCTCAGTAGGGTGCATCCACTAGTGCAGGTGGTAGGCAGCGGCAGAACAGGTTTTATGCTCTCGCATCTCGTCAGGAGTAGGAGGCATCCCCAGATGTGGTTACTGGTATATTATGAGTATTTCATCTTGATGTTTATGCATTGTTAGATCCAAGGGTTACTTTATTTTTTGTGACGCCCTATGTTGCTAGGAGTTTTGGAGTCGGTCCCGAAATCCTATCAGAACCCTTCTCAGTGTCTACTTCAGTCGGTGACTCAGTTATAGCTCTATGAGTATACAGATATTGCCCTGTGACAGTCCTTCAGAAAGTCACCTCAGTAGATTTAGTGGAGTTAGACATGACAGATTTTGATGTTATATTTGGCACGGATTGGCTACATGCATGTTATTCCTCAATAAATTATAGAACCGGTGCGGTAGAGTTTCAGTTTTCGGGTGAGCCAGTCCTAGAGAGGAAGGGTAGTTCAGCAATTCCTGTAGGTCACTTTGTTTCCTAACTTAAGGCCAGAAAGGTAATCTCTAAGGTTTGCGTAGACCATCTAGTTCGGGTTAAGGATGCTACTTCCAAGACCCCGACTATCCAGTCAGTTCCTATAGTATGTGAGTATCCAGAGGTGTTTTCAGATGATCTATCAAGAGTCCCTCCCAAGAAAGAGATCGACTTTGGTATTGACAATCTTTCCTATAATCAGCCTATATTTATTCCTCCGTATAGAATGGCTCCAGCTGAGCTAAAAAAGTTGAAGGAGCAGTTGAATGACCTCTTAGCCAAGGGTTTCATTAGACCTAAAAAATCCCCGTGGGGTGCACCAGTTCTCTTTGTTCGAAAGAAGGATGGTTCTCTTCGGATGTGCATTTATTATCGGCAGTTGAACAAGGTCACTGTTAAAAATAGGTATTCCCTCCCCAAAATTGATGACTTGTTCAACCAACTTCAGGGTGCCAAGTATTTTTCAAAGATAGATCTCAGATCCGGATATCATCAGCTCAGAGTTAGAGAGAGTGACATTTCGTAGACAGCTTTCAGGAATCGGTATGGTCACTATGAGTTTGTAGTTATGTCTTTTGGACTAACAAATGCTCCTGCAGCTTTTACAGATTTGATGAACAGGGTGTTCAAGCCATATTTGAACATATTTCTGATTGTATTCATATATGACATTCTCATATACTCTCGGAGCGAGGAGTAGCATGTCGCTCATTTGAGGGTGGTGATTTAGACTCTTAAGGATCGCCAGTTGTTTGCTAAATTCAGCAAGTGTGAGTTTTGACTAAACTCGGAAGCATTTTTAGGTCATGTGGTGTCAAGTGAGGGTATGCAGGTAGACTCTCAAAAGATAGAAGCTGTGAAGAATTAGCCTAGATAGTTAGTCCTTCAGATATCAGGAGTTTCTTGGGGTTAGTTGGCTACTACAGGAGATTTATTTAATGATTTTCATCTATTGCAGCACCATTGACTAAGTTGGCCCAGAAGAAAGTTGAAGTTTCAATGGTCGGAGGCCTGTGAGAAGAGCTTTCAAGAGTTGAAGACTCGACTCACCTTAGCACCAGTGTTGACCCTACCTGAGGGTACCAATAGATTTGTTGTATATTGTGAAACCTCGAGGATCAACCTTGGTTGTGTATTGATGCAACACGGTAAGGTCATAGCCTATGCTTCTAGGAAGCTTAAGGTCCATGAGAAGAACTATCCAACTCATGACCTCGAGTTAGTAGCAGTAGTATTTGCCTTGAAGATCTGGAGACACTATTTGTACAGGATCTATATNCCACTTTCTCTACCGAAGATTACGCCGAATTGTATATCAGAGAAATAGTGTAGCAGTAGTATTTGCCTTGAAGATCTGGAGACACTATTTGTACAGGATCTATATGGATGTATTTATGGACCACAACAGCTTACAGTACGTGTTTAATCAGAAGGACCTAAATTTACGAAAAAGAAGGTGGTTAGAGCTTCTTAAATATTATGATATAAGTGTTCTTTATCATCTGGGCAAGGTTAATATGATGGCAAATGCTCTTAGAAGACTTTCTATGGAGAGTGTGTCTCATGTGGAGGAGGAAAGGAGAGAGTTGGTGAAGGATGTGCATCGACTTGCACGACTTGGAGTTCGTCGTGTTGATACAATAGATGGTGATGTCATTGTTCAAAATGGTTCAGAATCCTCTTTGGTGACTGAGGCCAAGGATAGGCAAGACAAGGATCTTATTTTGGTAAAGTTGAAGGAAGCGGTTCAGAATCAGAAGGTAGAGATCTTCTCCCAAGGGGGAGATGGTGTACTTCGCTACCAGGATCGTCTGTGTGTTTCGGATGTTAATGATTTGAAAGATCGGATGTTGCATGAGGCTCATGGTTCTCGATATTCTATACATCCAGGTGCCAGCAAGATGTACCGTGATCTACGAAAAGTATATTGGTGGGGTGGCATGAAGAAGGACATAACAGAGTTTGTGGCTAAGTGTCCGAATTGTCAGCAAGTGAAAGTTGAACATCAAAGACTCAGAGGTGTGATTCAAGACATTAGTATCCCTACTGGGAAGTGGGAGGAAATCAATATGGATTTCATTACAAGGTCTCCTTGTACTCGTCGGCAATATGACTCTAAATTGGGTGGTATAGACAAGTTGACTAAAGTGGCCCATTTTCTATCAGTCAAAACTACCGACTCCACAGAGGATTATGCCAGATTGTATGTTCAGGAGTTGGTTTGATTGCATGGAGTTCCCTTGTCCACTATATCTGATAGAGGTACTTAGTTTATCTCATAATTTTGGAGGTCATTTCAGAAAGGACTCGGTACTCAAGTCAAGCTTAGCACAACTTTTCACCTGCAGACAGATGGTCGGGCTGAGCAGATCATTCAGACTTTTGAGGATATGTTGATAGAATGTGTGATTGACTTCAAAGATATTTGGGATGATCATTTACCTCTCATCGATTTTGCATATAACAACAACTATCATTCAACATTCATATGGCTCCGTTTGAGGTTTTTTATGGGCAGAGGTGTAGATCGCCATTGGTTGGTTTGAAGTTGGTGAAACTACGTTGATACGGCCAGATTCAGTTCATGAGGCTATGGAGAAAGTATAGAATATAATGGAAAGCTTGAAAACAGCTCAGAGTCGTCAAAAGTCCTATGCGGATGTGAGGAGGAGAGAACTTGAATTTGAAGTTGATGATTGGGTGTTTCTGAAAGTGTCTCACATGAAGGGAGTAATGAGATTCAGAAAGAAGGGGAAGCTTAGTCATCGATATGTTGGCCTCTATAGGATTGTGAGACATGTTGGCAAGGTAGCCTATGAGTTGGAGTTGCCCTCAAAATTGGCGTCAGTACATTCAGTTTTTCATGTATCGCTCTTGAAGAAGTGCATGGTGATCCGGCTTTAGTTGTTCCAGTGGAGAGTGTAGGTGTGAAGGATAGCTTTAGCTATAAAGAGATACCAGTTGAGATTCTTGATCATCAGGTTCGAAAGTTAAGGAACAAAGAGGTAGCTTCAGTAAAGGTCTTGTGGAGGAATCAGCATGTTGAGGGAGCTACGTGGGAAGCCAAGGCAGATATGATGGCTAAATACCCGTATCTTTTCCCTTCCGACCCATTCCCAGCTTGAGGTCCCAGTTTCCTCCTTAGTACTCTATTAAGTTTCCTGTATAGTTCATGTTTTCCTATTTCTATCATGTTAGTACATGTATGTATGATTTATGAATTCAGTTTAGTTATGTATTTCAGCTCGGAGTAAGTTACTTTGTCAATTCTCAGGTGTAGATATTCAGTATTTGGGATGGCAGATCTTTTTCCCAGTTATTCAGTGTGTTTAGCCCACATCTGAGGACGAATGTTCTCAAGGGGGAGATATTGTAATACCATGAAAGTTCCTAAGACTAGACTCGGGATTTGAAATGTGATCAGCAGAAAAATCTACAATTTTGACTCAGGACGACTCATGGTATAAGTCGTATGAAGGACCAACGGACCGTTGGATCGCTCGTGGTCAGCAGTTGCTATGGAAAAATTGGTAACAACGAGTCCAGTAACGACTCGTGGAACGATGGTACGAGTCATGGTTAGGAGTCGTCGTTTGGTTCTGGACTATCAGGATGGAAAGGTACGACCCATGGTGAGGAACCACGAATCATGATAAGGACTCGATGGTTGGGGTCTAGGGTGGCAGAGCTGGATGGTACGGGTCAAGGTACGACCCATTGTAAGGAACAATGAGTCGTTACTTCCACCCATAGGAAGGAGCAAGGAATTTCTCCCAATCGTGGTAACGTATGGGTCCAACGACTCATTGGATGATAGTACGAGTCATTGTATG
>JACEIK010001557.1:78622-90035 GCA_018107945.1 Datura stramonium | reverse complement strand
AGAACATTAAGGGACGCACGAAAGAACTCTTTCCTTAAATATTTTTGTATTAATATTAGTTTTACTAATATGGGTTTCTAAAAAAAACCCTTTTTTTTTTGGGTTTCAAGATTGAACAATAAAGGTTTCAATTTCAAGAACGGATTTTTCATTCTTCATGCTCAAATACATTCATTGTTTGCATGTTCGTATTACATTTCTGGCTTTCGAGCATTTCTCTGAAAAGAAACTTGTGGCTCACCAGATAATATCAAAGGCTTGATTACCTCAGAATTTTCAAGAAAAAAGAGGTAAAATGCGACCCTTTGTTAGAGAATTAAATTATCCTGTTTGATTACATTTCTTGGATTTATTGAACATTTTCTGGGGATTTCTGTAACTTTTTAAATGTCAGAAATGGTGGCTTAATTAGGGATTTTATCTTATTCTAGGAGTGAATGACTGCTTTCAGCTGCTGGGGAGTTGAATGTTGATTGGTTTTATGTGCATTTTGAAAAAGGGAATGTTTTGTTGAGAATTCAAGACTTGTACAATGGGATAGATGAAGGAATTGGATGTTGTACTTGTAGCTGAGGGGATTGGTTGTTGTGTTTGTATATGGGGTATACTAGTAAGAGGGAAATTTTTCCCTGTGGTTTTTCAGATGGATTTTGGTTCAACAGCTGGGGTTTTTCACCTAACAGTATTACCACTTGAATGGCTGATTTCCAGAGGTCTAGTCTTGCTGATAGGGAAATTGATCAGGTACTTATTTTGCTTCCATTTTTCTTATTTTCCAAACTACTATAGAGTAGTCCTATGTTGCTCGGACGCTTCAAAGATACTGTCAGGTGTGTGTTGAATCCTCCAAAAGCTATTCATTTTCTGCGCCAATATTTTTGGAGGGTCCGAGCAACATATCTATAGAGTACATATGAGGTTCTGGATTTAGGGAATGCAAAATGAATGCATTATTACCCTGCATGTAGATATTAAGCTTAAACTTTTCTGCGTGTTATCTTCCTTCTTGGCTTTGTTTTATTTGAAGGCCATTGCAGCACTTAAGAAAGGAGCAAATCTGCTGAAGTATGGGCGCAGGGGAAAACCCAAATTCTGTCCTTTTCGTCTTTCTAATGTGAGTTCTTAGTGAAAAAAATATTATTTCCATTTGCAGTCATGCGGTTCAGAAAACCAAAGTTGGAGCACGGTATCTACAGCTTTTTGTTCTTAATATCTGCAGTATGCGGTAACAGATATAGAAAAAATGCTTTGAAATCCTGGTTCTCTCAAAATCTTGATATTTAGGTTTCTTGCTATGCCTTAGTTGGCATAGAATTGAGAACTTTGAAACTAGAGATCACGTCTTGGTAGAAAATATGTTTTAGACTATTTTGTCAGCAAAGTATTGAGACACAATAAGTAGCAAAAGGAATAATACACTTAGATATTCCTGGCTAGAGTTTCTCAAAGGATATGGAGGAAACAGAAAGAACTGCATTTGGCCGTGCAGCATGGTGTTGAAATTCTTTCCTGTAACCCTCATAGAAGCAGCTAAAAGAGAGAGATTTGAGATTATTCTTAGGAAAGGGGAAACAAATTGCACCGAAAACAAACATTAAAAAGAACTCACCAACAGAAGAACAAAGTGAAAAAGTGAATTTCAATGCTCCATTAGTATTCAAAACATGCATTCATACTTTAAAAGCAAGAGAAAAGCTTATTGAGTTCCTCTTTTTTCCTAAAAAAATCAGTTCCCATTTATGGTTCTCATATACTAAACAAGATACAAGATATTGAAATTGCTTTTTCACAGTGACAGATAACTAGAAAGTAACATATGATTTTGGTAGAGAAACATTTTTACATCTATTTTCCAGAAAGAGACACAAATCTGTCTTATTTTTCTTCAAATAGCAAACAACATGGAGGCTTCTTGATTTATTGTTTGCTCTTTTTGAGATAATGAAGTTCCCTGATAATTGAAAATTAAATAGGACTTAGGTTTATTACATCTTCTCACATGTTGTATTCACCTTTTTCACTTGTTGTTTCTTCCTCTAACCACTTTGCAATTTGGGGGATATCTTTTAAATTTGTTACGTGATCATCAATGCCATTTGGAGAACAAACAATCAGTATGTGACAAGATGACAAAATTGATTGAGATCCTAGGGCCAGGAAAAGTTCAAGAACTAAACTTAATGTTGAATATCCATTTCATTAAGTACTAATGTTTTCTTTGACCGCTTGGACAACCTGATTACAAGTTGTGTTTATACCGTTTCACTAAGGGATTTCTTGGACATGTGTCAGGATGAATCTGCGTTGATATGGTACCACAACAAAGAAGAAAAACAGCTTGAACTGTGTCATGTATCAAGGATTATTCCTGGACAGAGAACTGTGAGTTTGAGTATTCCCACAACTTTCTTCCCTTACAAAAGAAATTTTCTCCCTCAAGTTTCCTTCTGAATGGAGATTTGTGGGTTTTACTTTTTAAGAGAAGGTGGATTAAATTTTCTGATCACTGATCAGTAAGAATAATTTCTGCATCAAGTTTTTGACTATGCTCGATCATTGAATTGTAAAGACTTTTACATTTTATAGTTCACAAGGGCTTTGCTATTCCTACGTCTTATCAAATTTAGATCCTTTTCTGTGTGGTTATATATTCCCCTTTCTCTTCTGCTGGACCTTTAGTTTCAAGTGGCTGACCAAAAAAGTGGTAATTTTCTCCTCCTCAGGCAATATTCCAGCGGTATCCTCGACCTGAAAAGGAGTATCAATCATTTTCTCTCATCTGCAATGACAGATCTTTGGACTTGGTAGGTTTCTGATTTGTCTTCTCAATGAAAATAAGTATTCTTTCCGGTCATGAAAACTGACATTTTGATATTTACAACAGTCTTAAAGAAATTTCTAGAACTGTCATGATAATTCTGTGTAGATCTGTAAAGACAAGGATGAAGCTGAGGTTTGGATTACTGGGCTGAAGGCAATAATTACTCGGGGACGCTCTCGCAGAGGAAGAAATGATGCAAGAGGTGAAACCGCGTTTTCTGATGGTCCACATGGTCAACGAGTCACCACATCAACTTCATCTATTGTATGTTGGTATTTTGTTGTACCTTCAGTTGTGTGTGTTCATTCTTTCTCTCCTCTCACCCTTTCCCCCTCTAATTGATTCAAGAATGTTGTATGACCATCTTTTTGCCTCAGGATCAAGGAGACAATCAGAGAACTGAGAGTCTACCTCAGAGCAGGCTTGGAAAAGCCTATGCTGACATTATTCAATACACTGCACCTGGCAAGAGTCCTACGCTTGCTGAAACAGGTTCCTTTAATCTTAGCTCGTTGTCTGCTGGAGCAGTTGACAACTCAAATGCTCGAAGTTCTACAGCTGATACATTTCGAGTTAGTTTATCCAGTGCTCTAAGTTCATCCAGCCAGGGTTCTTGCCTTGAAGACTTTGATAGCCTTGGAGATGTCTTCATTTGGGGAGAAGGCACTGGCAATGGGCTATTGGGTGGTGGCAAGCACAGAATTGGCAGATCATCTAGCACAAGGATTGATGCTTATATTCCCAAAGCACTGGAGTCAAGTGTGGTACTTGATGTTCAGAATATTTCCTGTGGTAATAGGCATGCTATGTTAGTCACAAAACAAGGAGAGGTGTTCAGCTGGGGTGAAGAGGCAGGAGGCAGGCTGGGTCATGGGGCGGAAACAGATATTTCACATCCCAAGCTCATCAAAAATCTCAAAGGAATGAATGTTGAGGTGATTGCGTGTGGGGAATATCATTCATGTGCTGTTACATCCTCTGGGGATCTATACACTTGGGGTGACGGTGCTAAATGTTTGGGTCTGCTTGGACACAGAAGTGAAGTCAGTCACTGGATCCCAAAGAAAGTATGTGGCCTCCTGGAAGGTTTAAGAGTGTCTCATGTTTCCTGTGGGCCTTGGCATACAGCTCTCATAACATCTGCTGGCCGCTTGTTTACATTTGGAGATGGAAGTTTTGGTGCATTGGGTCATGGAGATCGTTCTGGATATATTACTCCTAGAGAGGTGGAAACTTTCAATGGGTTGAGGACACTCAAGGTTGCTTGTGGTGTTTGGCACACTGCTGCTATAGTTGAACTAATGACTGGATTGGATTCTGGACCATCTGATGCTCCGTCTGGAACACTATTCACCTGGGGGGATGGAGACAAAGGGCGACTAGGACATGGTGATAATAAACCCAGACTAGCTCCTGAGTGCATAGCAGCATTGGTTGACAAAAGTTTCAGTCAGGTCGTCTGTGGCTATGCAGTGACTGTTGCTTTGACAACTGCAGGACGAGTATATACAATGGGTAGTACTGCTTATGGCCAGCTTGGTTGCCCTCTAGCTAATGGAATGTCTCCAATTTGTGTTGAAGATAATATCGCTGACAGTACTGTGGAGGAAATTTCTTGTGGTTCACATCATGTTGCAGTTTTGACTTCCAAAGTAGAAGTTTATACATGGGGAAAGGGTGAAAACGGACAACTTGGTCATGGAGACTGTGAGAATAAGAGTACGCCTACTCTAGTAGATATTTTGAGGGATAAACAAGTAAAGAGAATAGTGTGTGGCTCAAATTTTAGTGCTGCTATTTGTGTTCACAATTGGGCATTAAGTGCTGATAATTCTGTATGCTTTGGATGTCGTAGTCCTTTCAATTTCAGAAGAAAACGCCACAATTGTTACAATTGTGGGTTTGTCTTTTGCAAAGCATGCAGCAGCAAAAAGTCACTTAATGCATCATTAGCGCCAAGCACAAACAAGCCATATCGTGTCTGTGATGATTGTTTTGACAAGTTACAGAAGACAATAGAATCAGAGTCTTTGTCCCGAGTTCCAAAAGTCAAATCTGGAAATGCAGTTTATAAGGCAAATGAGCAGACAGATAAAGAGAGTGGGCTTCCTCGATTAGTAGGTCATACTTCCAGACTCTCATCTTCTGACTCATTCAACCGTGCTCAGGGCAGAATTTCCAGGGTTGATCAATATGAGAACCGTGCATTTTCTTTTCAAAATGAATATGCTCCAACGGAAAGCTTTTCATTACCTAAATCACCGATCGGTCCATTTCGAGCTTCAAAAAGTCTCTTCTCAGCTTCTCTTCCAAGTACTAGAGTGGTCTCTCAGTCGACATCTCCTTTGTCAGGAAAGGCAAGTCCATTGTGGCCTGCAATACCAGCTCCATATCCTCCTATTCGCACAACTGAAGTAGTTGTAGATCATTTGAAGCCTATTAATGATAGCTTAAGCCAGGAGGTGAAACAATTAAAGGCACAGGTGAGCTATTTTTATGCGGTGAAAGAATTTTCCAGTTTCTTTATGCTAAATCCTAGTGCTTGTGGTTTCTGAACTCCACATCTCTTTATGGCTTCTTGGCTCTTGCTAATAATAAATCTGTGTTCCTTGTTCAAATATTAATATTAATAAGCACTCCGCTAGTTTTTGCCTCTCGTTAAGTACATTAGGTGCTAAAACAAATAAGACTTGCTAACTTTCAGTTCTTCCTAAAACATTTTATAGCATTGCAATGGTGCTAAATTCAAAAACTTCTAATTTAATATGCTTCTATGGAAGATTCAAATTATAAATATCCCATATGAAAATGTCATTGATAACACCACATGTTAACACTTCCTCCAATCTCAGTTCACTGAGTTTCAAGTCTGTCTACCCTTTCGACCAATTTTCTCTTGTATACCTTTGTTTTTTCTATCTCGCATACCATTCTCGAGAATTTGGTGTAACAGAATTATTCATCTATTTGCCTAAATATTTCCAATATGTTATACAGTTTCTACAGTGCTATAGTGTTGAATTCAGCTCTTCTTAGGAAAGAAAGGTCTATTCTTGTTCTGCCTCCCAAAATCTCTTCCCTCCCTATATAACCATCAACTGTTTCTCTTTCCAATGTCCAAGTTGTGTTATTGAGATAACTAGGCTTCAATAAATACATGTTTGATATTATGCGTGAAAATGGGCTATTGTTCTCATTTCTAGGTTACCTTTAACAGGATGCTGGACAGCCTACAAATCTACATGTCATGAACCATCATGCAGGCATATTGACAAAAAGAAGAAATGAGGAGAGACCATTTTACTATCTTTGTCAAGCATAGTGATTACTTAAGAACAAAGCTGTCTTACCTCTGAAAACATTTCTGAATTTTGTATGCATGCCCACTACTAGCATCTTAAACTAGAGAACAAACTACTATCAGATACCTAATTACATAGGTGGATAATCACTAGCTTTGCATCTTTATTTAATAAGCTAAAGGTCGATCGAGATGGCAACTTAAATAGATTAGTATTGGACTTGGGACTAGGTGGGAATTTCAGCTCGATTCCCTCATGCAATTGGATTTTAAATAGTGTTTACATAGTTGATCGCGACTAATACACACAATAGATTAAATATTCTTGATGCAAACCTCTGTGAGCAATTAAGTAAAGTGATAACAAAAGTTTCACACTGCTAAGCTTGACTTAAAAAATATTTGTAGCTGGAAGAGCTTGCAAGCAAATCTCAACTTCTAGAAGCTGAACTTGAGAGAAAGACAAAGCAGCTGAAGGATGCGACTGCAAAAGCAGCTATTGAAGCAGAGAAAAGAAGAGCTGCGAAACACGTAATCAAGTCTCTGACTGCGCAGGTTGGATTATCTTTATATTCAAACGTTTAACCTCCAATGTTTGCATATTTATTGCACATAAAGTCTTTTAACTATTTTAGCATTCTTCAGTAAATCAACTTTTTATACCCTTATAATCTCATATGCCTAAATCAAATTTTGCTCTACACTGGGCAAATATTTGTATCTATTTGCTAATCAGTTGCAGTGATTCGCTTTCTATTAGCAGTAACTGGAGATAGTTCCAACATGTGGGAACTCAACCTATTAGTTTGGATATCGTAGTGTGCACGTTATTCATTCAATAGTATATTCTGCTTATTGCTGTTTTGCCGTGACATAAATTTACATGGTACATACTTCCATATGCATGACCTATAAGGTTCTCATTATACATCAGTTAGCTATTTGGGAACTCAACCTATTAATTTATTACTGTGACCTGTATTCTAATGGCATGGATAATTCAATTTTCTACAGCTGAAGGAGATGACTGAAAGGCTTCCAGAAGAGCAGATCTCCACCGGCAATTTAGATTTTAATGTTGAACAAACATCATTTGACCGTACCCGTCCTTCTAATGGTAGTCGTGTAACCACCACAACCCTAACTGAGTGTAGTGGTAGTTCTAATACTGCTGTCTCAACCAAGAAGTCTAGAATGCAGAAGCCAGAGCGCATGTTACAAGTTGAACCAGGCGTGTACCTATATCTAATTTCCTTACCTGATGAAGGCAATGAACTGAAACGAGTTCGTTTCAGGTACTTATCCTTTAACCTATTTCATTTTTGGGGAGTAAAATACCTAGCCACTCAGCAGTTGACCCTTTCCATTTGAAAAACTTCAATGAGAGCTTATAATATGTGATCTCTGAATTGGAAAATCAGCCAGCAATTTCTCTGTTCACGTTCTTGTATTCATCATAATCATAGGCGCAGGCCTTATTTATCACCATATTGTGCTTCGTGTAATAGGCTACTAGTCTGTTTTCATCAATGCCAACTGATATCACAAATGGTTCATTTGCATGCATGCATTTTGTTTAATTCGTATGATCACGTAATGCTCGGATCAATAGTGCTTCAAATTGCTGGAAATGAGCATTTAGCAAGAGGAACAGAAAACTATAATTTCAGCTAAAAATACCTGTAAAAGTTGTTCAATTGTCACTTAATTTGTTGCTTGGACATTTCAATACTTTTGCTTCTGCCTCACTTTAGGTTCCACCACAATGGCAAAAGAAGTAAAAAGAATATTCTTCCTCCTGTCAATGAGAACTAAATATCTGCTTGTTTCCCCAAAATGGCATGCAAAGACATGTTGGATGGCTTAGCAAAGCTTTTGAATTGGGGTGCGGTGGATTCAACTATTTCTTTATCTAAATCTGTGCATTCTATCAACTATGACAACGAAAAGATTCATTTGCCTTGTTGCAGAAGAAAAAGATTTCCATAAACTATGAACGGGATGAATGCCTATCCCAAGCCTTCACACTGTTGCTGTACATTTAAGTTTCTGGTAGAACAGTTTCGACTATCAAAATAGATGGAATAATTCTCTCCTTATGGACTTACCCTAACTAAAAGAGTCATCAGAGATCAAACGGAGACTACATGAAACATAAAGCACCATGCTGCACATAGCAGTATGCGTTGCAGATGAATCTTAATTAGTGCTTTATTTTTTTACTTTGCTTCTACTTGAATCATCTTGATGTGTTTGCTGACGCTTCATGTTCTTTCCTACAGTCGTAAATGCTTCTCAGAGGAAGAGGCAGAAAAGTGGTGGAATGAAAATGGACAAAATATCTGTGAGAAGTACAACATCACACCAGATCATGTCTGATTGTAGCAACTAGCAACTGGGCATTTTGTTACATAAAAAGTCGCTAAGGACAGCTATCTAATGAATTTTTATGCTCTTCGCTATGACACTGGAAATTTTCTTCTATTTTTGAGCAACTAGACTTCTGCATTCAAACTAGAACAAGGAGCTGCAGCATCCGGGGATCAACAGAAGAACAGAGGAAAAGGTTAAGGATAAATTAGAAGAATCTGATTTTTAGTTTATATTTTTTGTATATGTTTTTTGACGCGGATGTGTCTATTTTTTTCGATGATTTCATTTTAACTATAGCTAATTTTCATGTAGCAAAATTAGTGAGAAAATCAACCAATTTGTAGGTACAGCTTTTCTTTTTCTTCTTTGAACTTTTCTTTAATGAATTTTATACAACAGTCAGAGTTGCACATTCTTTATGTATATACTCTTTGTGAAGAGAGGAGAGTTGTGTTCATGAGGATGCTGTATTTTTATTTCAAGCACTTGAATATATTACAAAGATGTCCATAAGTATAACTAATACTAAAGAATAATGTAACCAGGTTTTACAGTCAAACTATATTTGAGGGCTCTTAGTCCTGAAAATGGAGAAGTTCCTTGTAGGGAGCCCTTCTTTCTTTAATGACTTCTACATGGAGTAAATTTGGATTATTCTGCGGTGAGTTTCGAATATTAGATGATTATACCAAAAACAAATTAGCCTAATGAAGGCAGATTCTTGGGTTTACACAAAAGGATTTAAGTGATATATACCGGCAAAGTAAATTGGTTTAGTTATCATTTTAACAGATTGCCAATTAATACTTGTTAAGAAATTTACTTGTAATCATCTAATAAGTGACACTATTATACAATTTTTTAGACCGCCAAGGCAGCAACAACAACATTACCCAGTGTGTAATTTGACAACTAAAATCTGAGGAGGACAGAAATATAGAATTATTTTATCGCGCGTTCAGATATTCAATGAAATAAAATGTAATTTGAGTGTCTAATTAAAATTTATTGATAAATTTAAGAGATTGTCGATGTATTCAATCTTGTATAAATTTGATTCTTTGAATAATAGTTTAAGCAGATATAGGCTTTAATTTAAGGGTTAATTAAATCACCCGAAAAACTTATACACTATATTTATCCTCTTTATTTATAGTAATAATTTAAAAGATTTACCAATATAACTATAATTAGGATTTTCTGAGTAAATACTCAAAACACATCAATTTCCTCCCTATAACCATGTTCCATTGTTCTTCTTCTTCCCCTCCTCTTCCTTTCTCCTTCTGGTTTTGAGATTATATTAATCTTTTTTATAATAATGGTTTTGATTTTGTAATTGTTGATCAGATTGATCTTTTAGTTCAATTTCGAGATTAACGATTTCCTATTTCTGTTTCGGATTATTTAATCGGGAATTTTCTTTATTTCTTATCGTAAAAATCGAGAATTTTCTCCATTTCTTATTGTCCCCATTTGACGGAGAAGATCCTAACGATTTTGTGCATTAATGATGAATTACCTTCTTTTATTTCTTCGTAGGATTTTGAGCGAACGGTGAAAAACACATTTAAAATATTAGATTACTTTGAGTTTTATACGTGAATTATTAGGTGTACGAGTTTCTTAGATGAACTATCAGTAAATATTTTTCGAGACACACCTAAACTATCAGTTGCTCACTTTTCTTACATGATATTTCAAGTGAGAAAAGTGAATGATTGATAGGTGAGGTGTATTTTGATAAACATTTAGTTATAGTTTAGGTAAAAAAAAATAAACACTTGATAATTTAGATAGAAAATTTAAAGAAACTAAATACTTTACGTGTGTTTCTTACCCTTCACTCTGAGATCTTTGAAAAGAAAAACTTTTAACTTTGTTCATTAATGAAGATTCAAACATTCTTTAGATAAATGGACTTCTCATACATACCCTTAAATAAATTATTGTGTTTCTGCGATCAAGTATAAAATGCAAAATTAATGATGTATACCATTAAAAGACATAAATCATACCCTTAACATGCGTAAATCATACACATATATCAACAATCAATAATAATATATTCATTGAAATAAAATTGAAACAAAAAATTTTATAGTGAAATTTTAGTATACAATTAGATTGAGTGAAGAAATATAATATATTTAACAAAATTATATGTGTTAATACAACTGAATTATATTTGAGCAAACAGATATTATATATTCAACATATATAAAGTGCACAAATACATAACAAACACATACAATTAAATAGATATAGAACGAACAAATATAACTTCATGAGAATAAATACAAAGCGAATAAATATATCTCTAAAATAATAACTATATATAATAATCGTATAAATTATCGCTATATTTGATAATTAAATTTTAAACTTACCTCTATTTCTAAAAAATTTCTCTTAATTCAACAAAGGCCCAAAAAAGAGTTGAAAGTGGGTCCAAACATAAGATTTTGTGACATAGAAAACAAGAAAGTGGAGACAAGTAGGAAGTTTTGAAAAATGAAAGGAAAAAATGAAGCCACGATGTGCCACTCTTTTCTTGAAACGTGTGCACTTAGCCTGGACAAGACATGGGGGGAAGAAAGATTTTTGATACACTTTTCTCATTTCATTTGTTGACCTGTCCTTTTGTCAACAAGAAAAAGGAAACAAACACCTCACTTTTCCCTTCCAATCCAAATTTTCCTATTAGGGAAATCATCATTTTTTATTTTAACTCCCCACCCCCCACCAAAAAGAGCTTCCCATTTAAATTCAAATGAATATGAAATTTCGTTATATGTTTTGGGCCATTTAATTAAAAAGTTGTGCTTGAGGCTAAACGTGCCAAATGATGTTGCTTTAAAATATTTGGAGAGCCACACCTTAGATGAATGAGAGGATATTCCTTTTCCTCCAAAGGT